>LS056301.1:0-12585 GCA_900241095.1 Acartia tonsa
TTTATCTACACACACACACACACAGCTTTTTCATTAGCGTTTAGGACGAACCACTGCGTCATCCCAAAACTGGTTTATTAGGCCTAGGCTTGAAATAGGCCTGAAATAATATTTACCTACGTTTCCCATCCCTTATCCCTGTCTCTGTTACTTTAGAGGACTAACTTTTTGTATATTGTAAAGACATTACATTGATACTTTATAATCTAGACTGGTTAGATACTGTAGAGATTTAACGTTCTAGTTATAGATAAGTCTAGATTACAGAGGTTGGAATCTAGACTGTCTAGATACTAAAAAGTTTAAAAATCTAGATTACATTGATAATTTCCTATCCCTGGGTAGATATGATCCATTTGATTTCTAAATCAATATTTTTCATACTTTTACATTATTCAAATAGTTTAGGGCAAGGCGGCCGCGCGTTAAACGCCTGTAAGCCTCAGGGAAATAAACCTTTTACAATTTAAAAAAAAAGACTTACTGCAAGTCTAAACCTTACTCAATCAACTTTTCCCAAAAAAATCCAACCATCCAAACGGGTTTAAATTAGAGGCTTAATCGTGGCTGACGCGCGACTGCCGAGCCTTGGTTTTAAGTACGCAAAAAAAGATTGTTATTAACCCCTTTTAAAAGGGGTGCGTGGGCGCAGTTTTAAAAACGAGTGAAAAAAGAAAGAGCTTTTTTATATTAGGAACGCCTTGTTCTTTTCTTTATTTCTAGGATTAGGAACGCTATTCTATTTGTTATCAATATAAAATTGTATTGAAATTACCTCAAAAAAATAATTGTTATTTTGACTAGCGGAAAGGATAGAAGCGCTGTGCTCTCTCAGGGATCTTAAGGGTTAAGACAATTGAAGATAAACGGATGTACATGCCCAATCATGATTACCATTTTGAAGATTTGAGTTATTGGTTAAAAAGTTTGGACTCTGTTAGTTTGGAATTAATAAATCAAAATTAAATAAAAGTACTTCAAGGTTTAGTACCAACGAATAGGAAAACATGGTTAATGAACTTTGGTACCAGTGTAATTTACAGTTTAATGTTCCCTCCCTCCCTGGTTTCAATGTCATTACAAGAATATGATTATTTGTAATATAAATGATCAGACACAATTTCGATGTAAATATCAGACAAATGTGTATTATGGCAAACATGAAACAATACTTTAAGGGTTAAAGCCTAGAGGCACCCCTAACTACAATACTTTTTTGCTCCCCTAAAATTGTTGTATTTTTTTTACTAGAATAATCATACCTATCTTTAAGAAGATATATATTACATGTATATTCGTATGCATATCTGGGATAAAACAATGGCCAATAAATTGATGTACATCCCCAATTATGATACACAAAATTACCCCTTCTGTAGATTTAATTTAGTGGTTGAAAGGTTTGGACACTTTACTCAATGAAGCAATCAATTAATAAAAGTCCCCAAAGTTGTTAAGCCTCTGAATACGAAAACGTTATCATAAAACTTTGGGGACTAGTGCAATAAACAGCCCTATGTCCCCTCCCTCCCTGTATGCATATACAAATTATACATACACATATTTTAAGTTTTAACCGTTACTTCAGATATGGGACCCATTTCTTACACAGAGAGAGAGAGCTAAAATTATCTCATGTTTCATATAAAAGAGGCATTTTAAAAGCAAAGCATTTCTTCATTTATGGTCGGTCTATCGTTAATTTAGGCATGTTAGAATAACCCTACCAACTTCAAACTGGGTGTGGTGATTCCTGTAACATAATCATGACCAAAAAGGCTATATGTCCATTTTAAACATAACGATTATTAGCTTTTTTCATTATATTATTTTAATTGATTTTTTAAAATATTGATTCCCAGGATAATTAGGAATAGTGTTATAAGCAAATCTTAATTAAGTCTAAACATGTAAATATGTCTTTAAACTCTGAGAAATGAGGAAAATGGTTTAAAAATTCAAGATGTTAAATTTTAGATTTGTTACTTTAAACATGCACGCACACACACACACACACATGAAATACGCATGATTCTGCGTCATTGTGTGCGTCACAGAAAGGAACAAAAATTTTGAAGGTCACACACATAAACTCACACACATATACGCACAAATGCGTACAATAGATGAGAGAGAGAGAGAGAAGTACATATGGGGAAACGTTGACAGTTAATAGAGGGAGGGGGGGGGGGTTGTATAATGGCATAAGTTTGTTTACATTTCATATCCAATAAAACTGAGGGAAAAAATGTCAGGGGAAATAAATGGTATATAAAAAAGGGGGAGATGGTTTAATACCTGTTAGAATTAATACCATTTGATTGACAAAACAAATGTATGCCATTTTTTAATTTAGATTTTAATAGACAGCATTTAACAAAAAAAATAGTTAAAAATATATGACATATCTTCCTATGGTAGTGCAAAAATATCCTAAAACCATACCGGGACCTATGTGAAGCTGCTCTAACATGGAGATCAAGAAATTAGTTATTAGAGAGATATTAATGAACAAACAACAAACATTATACTTCTTTACATAGTGCTAGTTAGTTCGCCCCTAGCCTCTAGAAGAGGTTAGAAAAGTAGCTTAAAACCACCCCAAAATATTTTAAGAGTCTATCTGAAAAGTAAACCCAGATTAGACCAGCAATTACCGAGATCTTAGTTGATAATATCAGCAATAAAGTTTAACATAATAAGCAAAATATTGTTAGATGTTATTACTTAGTTGTTTGTATGTGTGTGTGTGTGTGTGAGTCGAATCTATGAAATATGAATGAGAAAAAAATGTTTTGTAAGACAAAAAAAATTGTCATAAACACGGTACAATGTATTAAAAAAAAACTCTCCGATGATGAGGGAAAATTTTCAGTCTGTCTGTCTTAATAGGTTACATAAAAGATAATAAAAAACTTTTCGTTATAAATGTAGAATTCAGTCTTTTATTTATAACTAGCGGCTGCATCCATAGAATCTAGGACTTCTGTAAGTAGGAAGGTTATAGAAAATGGCCTAAAAATGTAAAATTAATATAGCCTAAATACATTTCTGAAGCATTATGAAGCTTCTCAAAATAGATAACTTAATCAGGTCAGTAGTTATAGAAATCTTAAGCTCCAGACAAAAATACCTTACTACTTTAAGTAATAGAGATTAAAAATAAGAATATTTGTCCGTTTGTTTGATAATGATAATGTTTGAAAGTGGTAGACAGACGCTAAATTGCAAATGACAGTCTGCGTGTCCATTGTTTACACAATGTACCATCTCTTTATTATGCAGTGTGTCCCACAAATTTCCATCTCTTTATTATGCGGTGTGTCCTTCAAAGTATGTCTACACAATGTACCATCTCAGTGTATCACACAAGGTTTGTTGACAATGTATCATCTCTTTATTATGCAGTGTGTCCCACAAAGTATGTCTACACAATGTACCATCTCTGTATTATCCAATGAGTCCCACAAGGTTTGTTTACAATGTATCATCTCTTTATTATGCAGTGTGTCCAACAAAGTTTTTTTATACCATCTACCATCTCTTTTTTATGCAGTGTGTCCCACAAGGTTAGTTTACAATTGTACCATCTCTTTATTGTGCAGTGTGTCCCACAAAGTATGTCTACACAATGTACCATCTATGTATTATGCTGTGTGTCCCACAAGGTTTGTTTATAATGTTTCATCTCTTTATTATGCAGTGTGTCCCACAAGGTTTGTTTACAATGTTTCATCTCTTTATTATGCAGTGTGTTCCATAATGTCTCTGGACTATAGAAAAAGTTCAGATAGATACTTCTAAATTGTCTAGAAACCCAACTCTAGGATAATTCGAAGGAATATTAAATAAACCAATGAGAGATCGTGTTAATAATTTTGGGTACCAGTGTAAATTACAGTCTAATGTCCCCTCCCTCCCTCGTAAGTTTGTGATGCTCTTTAAAGGTCCGTTCATGGGGTAGAAGTCTAACTATTAAACTCTGAAAGAGACAGCCCCCTCCCCCCCTTCCCACTAGATACGGAACTCATAATTCACGCCGGCTGTTCGTTTAAAGAAAGTCACCAGCCCCAACTCTATAGTTTCTCGTAGACTATATTTTTTGAACACCCTTAACATTTGAAGACAAGCGAATGATAAAGCTTTACAGGGAGGGAGGGGACATAGGGCTATGTATTACACTAGTCACCAAAGTTTCATAATAACGCATTCTTATTCGTTTCCTTAAGAACTTTTGGGACTTTTATTGAATTTTGATTAGTCGATTCATTAAGTTGAGTTTCCAAACGTTTCAACCACTAATTGTTTTCTACACAAAAGGTAATTTTGTTTATCATTATTGGGAATTTAAAATCAATTTATCGGCCATTTTCTTATCCCTTTGGATCCCTGATAGGTATAGGTGTAAATTATGTCTAGCAAACTTCTTATCAACATGAGATAATAAGCAAAATTGTGGATAATAATTTAATTGTTCACCATATACTGCACATTTCTTTTATGATGGCATTACAATTTTTGTGAAATAAACATCACAAAAATAACAATAATCAAACTCAACAAGGCTAGTCATGCAGAAATAGAAGTTAAAAAAAATCGTGCTGTTTTTTTCTTCAATAATGTAACTACAAACATAAAATCATGTCTTATCCTCTTAGGAATAAATATTCCAAGATTTAAATAAAATGAATTATTTTGTCATGTTAATAATGTCTACAGATACCAAACCTAAAGCAATCCGTTAAGCCATTCGGACTAGTTGACGTACAGACGGACACATCCAAATGTAGGGAGGCTTTGCTGTAAAAATTGACAGTACATTGAAATTATAGGTTGGAATATTGCACAAGTCATAATTTTTAGGGATCTAAAGGGATAAGACAATAACCGATAAATTGATTTATATCCCCAATTATGATACACAAAATTGCCCCTTCTTTAGATTATGATTAGTGGTAGAAAAATTTGGACACTCAACTAAAGGAACCAACCAATCAAAAATCAATAAAAGTCCCCAAAGTTGTTGACCCACCGAATAAGAAAAATGTATTATAAAACTTTGGGGACTAGTGTAATAAACAGCCCACTATCCTCGTCCTCCCTGGGTATTGTTATTTGAAAAGTACACTAAAGATAAAACACCAAACAAAGTTGTAAACATATTTATATTAAAAAGTATATTTCAGGATATCTGTCTGTCTGTCTATGTGTCTAGCTGCTATATTAATATGGTTATATTGAAGCTTCTTAAGGCCAGGTAATGTTTATAACCAATTTGTGGAAGGGTACCTCCACCCTCACAACATAAATCGCCACTAGAAAATTATTTTAAAACTTAAAATGTAGAGTGGAGGTGGACCCTCCTCTCCCATCATCTAGGGGCGTAGCCACTAGTGTTATATAAGGCATACATATATGGTATGTATATCTATGTAAAGATAAGTATTACTTTTTATGGTTTCAGCTACTGAGAACCATATCTTAGTTAAGGACCTACAGAATTGGGGCTTTATAGACCCCTTCCCAATCAAATTTTTGAACACAAACATATATTAATTCACTTTTAATTTGTCAAACCTATTATCAAAGCTATAAAAATATAAAAAGCGAATAGAAAAATATTAAAAGTTAAAAGAAAAATATTTTTGTCGTGAACTAAATGATTAATTGGACCTTGAATATAATTTAAGGTTCGTGATATTTTCAATCTTTGACTGTCTTAAACAACAAGAAAAAAAGGATTTTTGGCCCAAATAAAGGATTACAAAAGTAGAGAGATAAAGAGATAGGTAAATGGAGATAAATTGATGTACATTCACAATTATGATACACAAAATCACCCCATCTATAGATTAGAATTATTTATTGAAACATTTCGACAATCAACTTAATGAACAAACCAATCAAAATTCAATATATATCCCCAAAGTTGTTATTAAACCAACGAATAAGAAAACGTTTTTAAATTTTTTTTTTTATAAATATATTGATCCTTATATTAAATAAACAGGATGTCTCTAGCTAGATCTCGGTAACCACTGGATCTCTTTACAGTGGAGCTTCTTATAGATCCTCAGAAGGTTTATAATTAAATGTGAAAAACTATTAAAAAGCATGTAATCATTTTAATATCATCAACCTTAAAGTATAAAGTAGTATTTTTTTGTCTGTAGCTTAAGATTTTGATAATTACTGAACCATTCAAGTTCTCTATTTAAGGTAATTTTTACATAGATAATGTGAGTGTTAAAGGCTATTTTATTTCCAGATTTAACTTAATTTTATGCTATTTTTCTGGCCATCTCTCCCCAAAGATGCTAGTGAGTTAAATTTGAGCTATAGCAGAAACAACTGTTTCATTAAACCCATTTTTTATTCAAATTAATGAACAAGGATTGAGACTTTTATAGAAAAAAGTAGAATACAAATAGGCAATGGGCGGGCTTTCCAAGTTTCAATTTTAAGGGGGATGTTAATACACCCCCCCCCCACGCAAGCTTCTGTCGATTATTCTTCAAATTAAATATTTTGCCTTTATTAGAACACAAGGCATTCTAACTATTCTTACTTACATAATAAACACTGGGTTATTGGAGGTTTTGGATCATGGAAAGAAAATGAAGTAATAACCTATCAAAAGCAACTATGAAAATACGACGAAACACGCTTCTTCGTTTTCTTTCCATGATCCGAAATTTAATGCCAAGATTCCAACCCATTACCTCCTCAAAAACTAGTCAATACTTTTGCCGCTTGACGTTAAACGCTATCTGTTTTTTTTTTTTTATATCCGAATATAAATCTATCTTCTGCACTGAAAAGGTTAAAATTTGAATACTTGGTACAGAGATTTTTGTTATCCTTGTTCTATCTTTCTTTATAATTAAATATATTTCATTAACAATAAAAATTGGTGTTTATATTAGTAAGCACAGCTTATGATAAACAAAATTGGTAATGATTATCTACAATAACTGTATTTTTTAAAGGGAAAATATGTAATTTCAATTGATATAAAATATACGTGGATATTATGACAGGGGAAAAATTGTTGTCAACTAAGGTTGCTTACATGGACATCACTTATTGTTCAGTTCATTCATCCAGTAGGAGCGGGTTGGATAGGGATCTTTATTATAGCCAGCTACAAGTTCAATGCATTAGAGTACATGATAATCTGATGTAACATCCTAGTAATAATAAATACTTTGTAATTTCAGTATTTTTAATCGGGTGATTTTGTAAAAACTCAAAAAAATATCCCAAGGATTTCATTTGTTTTGGTATTAAAATGCAATAAAGTAATTAGGTATAAATTGTTAATTACAACTAATAGCCACCAGCAAAATCTAAAACGTAATTTGTCCACCAACTTTCAATCAATAAATTGGGACAAGGTTTTTTACAATGATGTCAGATAAAGGACAATGAGAGATAGATTTGTTTCAGTATATCTATCCATACTCAAACTCCAGTTTATCTAATTTTCTATTCTTGTAACTTTGTTGTGCAAGTATTTAACAGGTGTGGCATATTATTGCAAACAACAGTTCTAAGTGCACAATAATTCATATAATTAAATATATCATCTTCTAATGTTTACAATTGTGTTGCAACCAGGAATAAAACGAAATAAAATCAAATTAGTTTTAAGGAAAATTTGTATTGGGTTTGACCTATAAATTCATTTCATAGTTTTTTTTTAAGTTTTAATTTTTACTTATTTCAACTCAAGATTTTTCTTTCACACAATCGGTAAACTTTTAAACTTGATATTCAATTTAATTAAAGAGCATAAGATAATTATGGACAGCTATGAAAAAATATGTTCTTGCATCATAAATGATGCAAGAAAAAAAATTCAAAACTCACAAAGTACTTTTTATTACCATACCTCATCTAAAATTGCATTTTGTTGAAGCACAGAAAGAGGAAAAAATGCTGAAACAAGCAAGTTTTTTTTAAAACATGATAAACGTGCACTGTGTACTTTTAGGCTAATACAATAGTTGTGTACCTTTTGTGTTTGTTGATGGTTTCCTACTAGTAGTTTTTTAAATCTTATTTTTGAATAGGCAAGAAAGGATAGGATTCTTCAAAATGGAAAATAAAGCTGGTTTAACTTTAACTTGCAAGCTTTGCTCAAAGTTGATAGGTTTAAGTTATGACACAAACTAAAAAATGGTTCCTGCTGCTGATTTTTATTATCATGTATGATGTAAGAGTAAAGGGAAATGCCTTGGTCTTTAATTTTATGGTTAAGAATTCCTCACAATTAGTTAGGATCAGCTACACTGAAATAAGACTTAAAAGTATAACTGTCTTCTTAAAGTTATCCATGTTAAAACAAAACTTTTATTATAAGATAAAATAACTTTAAACCTGATAAAAATGATTACCTTCAAAAGTTTGTTTTAATTCTTTCTTTGTCTATCCAATTAAAATTTTAAAAACACAAAACATATTAAATGCTCTTGACCCAATTCCATCATATTTAAATCCTGCTATGATAAACACTAAGTCATATAAAGTCCATATTAAATCTCCCTCCAATGGCCTCGTAAATGCATAAATCTTAGTTTTTTTAAATCTCTAAAATCCTATTTAAAAAGAAATGTTATAAATGGCTTACATTTAATCTTGTAGTGTTTTCTAAAAGCAAAAATGTGTTTCTTAAATTCTTAGTTCAAAATATTATTCATAGTTGTATTAATAGTTTATGTTCTCTTACAAAAATATGAGAGTAGTTTAAATCATATATGAACATTGTAAGAAAAAAGTATAGCATCCTTTATTTCTTTTTAAGTTCTAAACACCTATAAGTAAGAAAGAGCAGATATTATGTATGGAAGATATTTTACAGACTAAAAAGCAGTTGAAAGAAAAAATCCATGCTTTTAGACACTATTTTTGAAATTGCAATAACACCTGGAATTTTGCACTTATGGGCTTTAGTCCTTGAAATTGGGTCACAGAAACAAATAGTCAACATTGTGAGTGTGCATTCAAAACAAACAAAATATAAATAATAATTGTTATTCCTTATAAAGTTTACTGAAAGATTCTCTGTTTGGTAAGGATTCAAAATGATTTTAAATGTTAATGGATACCAAAGAGAGGAAAATGTTTAGTTATTATATGCATCAAACCTACAAAATCATCTTTTTGATATTTTGTTTCATAAAAAGACCTATAAAATTTTTGGTATAAAAGAAATGTATCATGAATTTTGGCTTGAATAAACAATTACTAAGTCAAAATAGGCATTTAGAAGAGAGATTGGCAAAAACAAAACTTGACAAACATTCTACAGAAATTGATCAGTTTCCTAGAAAAACTGTTATTATTTTTTGCTTCTTAGCCCAACCCCTCATCCCAAGTAAAGGGGTAGGAGTAAAATTTATAACCCAATGGCATAACAATTAAAATTTTTTACTGACTTGCCATCATCAGTTTGTGAAATCAAAAACCCTTTTAGGATAATAATGAATAAAAAAGAATTTTAATTAAAGGTCAAAACTAATATATGTGGAAACTGAACTAAAAGTCAATTTGTCATACAATATCATAAATAACTTTTAAAAGCCTCAAATTTTCAAAATATCTTTAAAATATACAATGCTTCTGGAAAAAATTCTTTATATACAATTTTAAGCAAAGAAACTATTTCAAAAATTCCATCATGATAAATATTTTTAATAGAAACTAATTAAACTGTAATTAGTCTAATTAAACAAATGTTGGAACAACTATAAAAGTTATAAAAAAAGGGATAAATTATTTGTAAAATTCTTTTTCATGAAAATACTTAAAACCTTTTAGATATGGTTTTGTTTAACCAATTTGAAAAAAAATATTCATTCACTTGTTTGGAAGTAATATTGCTAAAGACACACGTTATTAGTATGTATCTTTTTTTTCATTTTGCCAAATTAAGATAGAAATTTTTAAAAAGTATATGAAGAAAAGGATTCTGTTTGCTGCAAACTTGCTATGAAATTTCTATATAGCTTAATTTTAGCTTATAACCTTATAAATAACAGTATTTTAGATAGGTTTTACTGGTTGCCCGATGTATAAAATTAATTTTTATTATTAAAACAGGTAAGTTTTCTTTAAACCATCAGTTATTGATAAGTTTTTCCTTGAATATTATTTCTATTAAAGCTTGACCTTGTATTACATTCTCTAATGTTCTATAAATGAAAGCTTATATGTTAACACATTTAAGTCAAAGTAGACAGATATCTGGGTATCTAGGTATTTCATTGTGTCCAGTAAGATATCAAATACTGCTGGATTAATGGCAAACCATTGAAAATAAAGTTACCGTCCGGCTAAAAAAGATTTCTTTTTAAATATTTCCAAACGTCTTTTTTAGATATAAACTTTGCTCCAAGGACATACCTGTACTTTTATTTGAGAGAGGGGTAAAATAAATGTTTTCAAAGGTTTGAGAGTGATATAACATATGTATTTTTGAAATTTTGAAGGGTAAAAGAAGGTATTTTTAAAGTTTAATCTTGGAAAACTCCTTCACTCCCCCCCCCCCCACACCCTCCAAGAAATGGACATCCCTATGCTCTATACTTTTTTGTTATATTGAAGTAACTCGAAATCTGAGACATAGCGTTACATTTTTCTGTCTGGGTTACAAATTCGCATTTTTACACACATACACACACCACTACTCACACACAAAAAATACGCAGAAACAAACAAAATGTACCGAGACATTTTTGATGAAGGCATGGAACAATAGTGGATAATAGCTATTTATCGCAACGTATTACAGACAGATTTCCGTGCATATATAAAATGAAAATTCACGTGTGTACAGTGTACATGCCACATTTTTATAATTTTAATTTATGTTCTGGTTAATGAACGAAAGTTAGTATAAAACACTTTAACATAAATTAGATCAGGTGTTATTTTTCCTCATTATTCATTCAACATAACTCTTTTTTATTTAAGCAGTCAAACTACTTTACAAATAATATCTTTACGTACGAATATCGTGAGTGGTCTCCAAAAAAGTTTTGATACTCTGTCAAATTTGAACAAACATTGTTATGTTCTTTCAATAACTTTATATATTATTAGCTGAAAGAAAAAAGTAGTAGGAATAGGAAGCAGGGAGGATGAGACATTAAACATTTATTATTCTAGTAACCAAAATTTTATAGTAACGTTTTCTTATTCGCTGGCTTAATAAATGTGCAGACTTTTATAGAATTTTGATTGGTGGGTTTATTATGGTGAGTGTCCAAACGTTTCGATCACTAATTGGAATCTGCAGAAGGGATAATTTTGTGTATTATCAGTGGTATGAACATTATTTATCGGCCATTGTCTTTTCCTTTTAGATCCATGAGTATGAAGTCTATTTTTAAAGTCAAAATATAATTTTTTTCGTGTTTTGGATATCATAATCCTTATAAAGTCAAGTGTGTAACAAGTATTATAGCAGTAATAACAAATTACTTTAATTTTACTTATTTTAAGACGAAGCTTTACTGCAATAAGGAATGGTTCGACCGTCAAAAACGGATAGCAATTTAAAATATTCCTATCGATTTTAGGGTAATTCCTGAAATAATTAGATATAATGGATAAGGCACATCAGCACTATAACTAACAATTACCAAAACCATATGATCATTTTAAGCATGTTGTTGTCCTCATATAATTTGATAGGAATGTTTATTCCTAAGAAGAGTAGGCACATTCAATCAAAGTTTCTCAAATTTCGAAATAGCAGGTTTGTTAAACAGCATTTTATACGTCTGATTAATGGAACTTGGCTTCTATGGACCTTTTCATTCTTGTTTATTAATTCTTATTCAATGAGAAACCTAATCAAATTAAAAATGTTTAATATTTAACATGTAATAATTAATTTCTACTCGAGGACTTTAATTTGATATTACGCAGATAATTAGGCCATTTTTTTATGACTACCATTGACATAAGAAGCAAATCAATAATAATCAAACAGTGTTTTATTGGAGTTTTTGACTCAAATAGGGCTTTGGACGATTATCATTGTCATATGTAGATTGTAGAATAGATGTGCGCATTTTAGGGTCTAAGGTCTAAGGGTGGGGGTAGATGGGGTGTTTACTACCCTCAAAATAAAAAGCTTGGACGTCCCTGAAAAACGCAGAAATTATGGTTTAAGAATCATGTTCATACTTTTGTTGCATGACTGACGGACCGACAGACAAAGTAAATTGTCTACTGGATGCTCTTTGGAATAGGGTATCTTCACCAAAAATTTCAGTTCACTATCTTGAATAGTAGCGGAGAAAATCACGTTTATGAAAAAAAGCGTTGCAGAGTGACGGATGGAAAGACAAAGTAAATTTAAGTATATAAACACGCATAAAAAGCACAAAATACAGACATACAGATTAAATGAATGTAAGCTTTATGAGACACTTTTTAGTAGCGAAGCTCCTCTATAATTAGAAATTTTCTCGTGCCTATGTCCGTTATTTTGCGTTAAAAACTGTTTGTACCTGTTCCCAGTTCTTGATTTTTGCCCTGTTCATCACTTTAATGGCCACTTCAAAGCCATCG
>LS056302.1:0-12584 GCA_900241095.1 Acartia tonsa
TTTACAGGGTAGCTTCTCATAGGTCCCGGGAAGGTTTATAACTATTTTCTTGGGGGGTGGGACACCCCAAACCCCCCTATCCCCCCCCAAAAAAAACTTAAATATTTTTAACTAAATTAAAAATGAGGTCCTATAAGCTTTATAGAACACGCGTTGTGTATCAAAAATTTGTTCTTCAGAGAAGAAAACCTTTATCAACCTCCTTACAAATATTTAAATCGATATACTATTACATGGATGTTGCACCAGATTTTCATGTACTGTAATAAAGTGATACCTCCCATACATCTCTTTTGCCCCATCCTCTCCCCTTCTACTGGATGAACGAAACGACCAATAAAGGCTCATTTTAGCAACCTAAATTGACGACAAATTTTCCCCTGTCAATATATCCATGTATTCTATATCAATTACTACATAATGTAACTGCAAAAATAACATCAAAGTATGTAAAAGGAAAAATTTAATTAAACCATTTTAAATTTCAAAATTGATTACTTAACTGTATTTAAACTTTAATTACCCTATTGATCTTTGGTGCTATTATTGTATCGACAACGTATGAATTAATGCATTTAAGAATAATGTTAAACAGTAGTAGACATTTTTCCGAAGATAGTAAAATAAAAATTATAGGATTTTATATTTGTTGCCTGAAAGGTGCCGTAGAAAATACATGATTTTTCTGTATGGCGTAGAACTGGTTTTAATATAAGGACGTCCAAAGGAGGGGGGTTTAAGGGAATGCCCACCTCTGTTCTGTTCTACTCTTTAGTTCTCCGTATAATATTTTAATAGGTAAAATATTTCATATTGCCAGATAAACAACCCGTTGATCTCCCCCCACAGGGATATGACAATCGACGATAAATTGATGAACACCACCCAATCATGATATTATTACACTTTCTGTAGATTGAATTTATTAGTGGAAAAGTTTGACTACTGCTAGTTTGTAAACCAATCAATATGTAATGAAAGTATCCAAAAAGTTCAGGCCAATGAATAAAAGTTTCTACAATATTTTGGGAACCAGTTTAATGTACAATGTCTCCCTCCTCCCTGACTTTTCGCAGGATTAAAGCTACCCACAGAGGCTTGAAATAATTTTATTTTAAAGAGCGGTTTGGGAATGGGAGATTTGATAGTCCAAAAGTAAAATAAGCGATTTAACTGATTGCGGTTACTTGCATCTTTTATTGTTTTAAAATCTCTGGATAATTGCAAAAATTATTTTATTGCAAAAAATTGTTTTTGCAATAATTTTAAAATGCTCGGGGAGAGAGACAAATTTTGTAAAAAAAAAAGGACAAATGCTGCAATAAAAGGAATCTTAAATTCTGAATTTTCTAAATCTATTAATAAATAATAATTTATAAATATCAAAACCTTAGTCCTAAAACCTACATGACTTTGAAGGATATCTGTTCCTTCCCTTTAAAAAAATACTGTTCATTTATTTATTATTACGACCAAAAATAATTTTAATACCTATTGATTTAAAATATTTAGTATAATTGTAATTTTTTGCCCACAAAACTTTTTCAATATTAAATGATTTGTCTCAAAAATGACAAATTTTAATATGACCTTTCAAGGAAACGCCTGTTAAAAAAATGACACATCCGCTAGACTCAAAATTATGTCTTTTCTTAAAAAAGCTCATTCAATAAAGCGACATCCACAAAGAAGGCCTATAGTGATGCATGTCTTTCTACTGGTGAAGTCAAGCAAAGCATTAACATTTCAACCCTATGTTATTATTCTATCTATCTAATCATCTTTGTGCATTGCAATAAATGATAAAGGCTTTGCCAAGGGTAATTAAATCCATAAATGAGAGCAGTTAACAACATTATTGATGAAGACATCGTTAAAGAATCAATTTAAGGAAATTTTTAAAAATCCAACAATATTTAACCATGCAACCATAGTTTCATTCAACAACTTAATTATAAAAGAAAGACCATAAGAGAATTCTTAGGTTTAAATTCAATAGATTTACAAATAAAATTAAATCTTAAATTTAATATTTAAATAAGGAAAAAATAATTAAACACGTACCTATAATTTTAAAAATTAAGGTGAAAAAATATTAAATTTGTACTTTAACCTATTAGTGACGAACCGGGTATTAAAACCAGGTTCCGAAAAATGAAAAAAAAAAACGGTTTCCGGCTTCATAATTGCATCATTCTCAGTATGAATCCCCCCTCTACTACCCTGGCTTTCATTTCCCCCTGAAGCAGGCAGTTTAGCTTACTTCCGTTTGCCGGTATAGATCAACAAAATTTGAAAATCATGAAAATTCAAAATACCCTTCTAACTTTTTTGTTTTTATAGTAAAGTCGCTGATTTTTTTCGTGAAATCTAATGTTTATTGACAAGTACATCTATTTGTTAATTCGTTTTATTCAAATTATTATTTTTTATATGATTTTTTTATCGTTTTTTTACACCCTTTTTTTGTGTATGTCGGGTTTTAAAACTTCGACAAACGGGCTTTTTTACCCGAAACGGCCGAAATAACCGGGTTTTTACTACAAAACCGGGTTTTAATGCCGGCGGAAACCGCCCAAATAATGCCTGGTTGGTATTTATGGCCAGGCCGAACCGGGTTTTTTTGCAACTTTCCTGTGCACGCCACTAGAGCAAAACAAAAAAATTGGAATTCCGTTTTTACCATTATAAAGCTTCCCTGAGATTTTCAGCTCGATTGGCCCATAAAAGTGGCGCTCGGCACTAATGGGTTAATTTCTAAGTCTAAACAAAATTGTTTTTTGTTATCCTAGGAAATATTCTTATAAAAAACAGATGATTATTTCAATTATATAAAAACACAAAAATTTGTTGTCAAAAAAGTTTAAAATCAGTATTTTTAAATGGACTTTCTTATAATGATTATTACTAAGTTGTACATTATTGTCAAAGCATAGTGTAAAGTTTTTTTTTAAAAGCATTGTATACTAAGGGTTGGTTCATCCTCCTGTTCTTAGGTCCGTCCATAACAGTAAGCTCTTTTCAGTAATTTAGACCTGTTAGAATCATCCTATTGATTTCAAATTTTGCCTTATGATTTTTATATTTTATTATAAGTACAATTTAGGATGCGTAGCAACCCTATAATCGTTATTAGAAAGTCCTTAAGTTTATTTACTCTTGGGAGGGTGGTGGTACCCTCCCCAAAAAAGTTAGAAACCTTCCCAGGACATATGAAAAGCTACTCTAAAGGAGAACCGGATCGGTTCAGTGGTTAGCAAGATCTTTTGGTACAAACATACAGACAAACACACAGACAAATATCCTGTTACTTTATTATAAGGATTTTTTTCAATTTTGGTACAGAGTCATAGTTTTGTCGGGGGAGGGGGGGGGGCAATATTTTCAAAATTCTAGGAGTATACCGCCTATGTACTTATGTATAATTATGTTAATACTAGTGGCTAAGCCCCTAGAAGCCTCTAGTGGCACTTTGAATGTTTTTTAAAGAGATAATACCTATCTATTTATGTTGCTTTTAAGTTTCTACGATACCTAGCTATGTTGCGTAGGAGTCTGTATACATTTTTTTTTGTGATTTCCCTTGGGAGGGTGGTGTTACCCTCTCCCAAAATAGTCATGAAGAGTCATACATACAAACATCCTGTTACTTAATTATGGAGACTAGCGGCTTTGACCCTAGCACCTAGCCTCTAGAGGCTTGATCAACCTAATTTTTGCCTATTTTAGATTTAAAATATAAATTTAAAAAAAAAATGATTTTTGGGGGATTATTTTAATTTTAGTTTAAATAAGAATTTTTTTTGGCAGGGGTGGGGGGCTATTTTTCATTTTTTTTGGGTTGGGGGGTATCCCACTCCCCAAGAAAATAGTTGTAAACCTTCCCAGTACCTATGATAAGCTACCCTGTAAAGGAGAACCCAATCGGTTCAGCAGTTAGCAAGATCCTTTGGTACAAACAAACATACATACATACACCCTGTTACTTTATTATAGGGATTATAAAATAACATCCTGTGTATGTTACATAATGGAGCTCTTAGTAGATGAGGCAATAATGGCAAACTCATCTTACCTCCTCAATGAACAAGAGGTACTAGGCAACCTTGAATGCTCTAGTGAAAAAAATATCTTAGAATTGCAAATTGATTTTACATAAAACAAAAAATTTGTCAAATACGAACAGTATTTATTTTCTAAACAAGGATGACAACATCAATAAGTAATGAAGTACAAAAAAATCATGGATAAAAATTTGGAAAATAAAATCTTTTATGCCTAACCCCTTGTAAAAGACATTGTGGGATTTAAACCTGCAGGGGACCCTTTCTCAAATATTACCTAACCTAGGGTAAAACAATAATACATAAAAAAATGATTATTATTCTTGTCTTTTTGTTGTAAACATAAAATTGCTTTAGATTTATAAATATGCTGTAATGCTGATTTAATTTCTCTTGGCTCTGGTCAAACTAATCAGGTATAGTAATATGTTTTTACAGGCTTTAATATTTTGGTACTACCCTTACAATTTTTATACTCCCTTATGTGACCAAAATAGGAGGGGGTGAAAGCTTTAAGGTCTATGTTTTTACAGGCAATAATATTATATTACTGAGACCAAAATCAGGGGTTGAAAATCTCATGGTGTATGAAAAGATTTTGGTAAGGGGAGGGGTGCTAATCAACTTTCTCAGAAGTCAAACGTACATCCTGGCTGTCATATTTTAGTTCAGCAATTTATTCAGACAGATATATAGATGGAGAGAAACTAAAATAAATGTCTCAGCTGATTTTAATTGGATTGGTTATTTGATTGGTGGTGTAATAGAGGGATTAAACCACTGTCAATGGGATGGTGAGGGTAATTTTAGGGCGTGCAAGGGGGGAGGGGATGGGTAAGGAATGCCTCCCCCCCAAAAAAAAAGATAAAAAGCTTAAACTTTTAGTTTTACATATTGTCAAGATTTTTCATTATTCAATTCATAAAAAAGAATTTTTTTAAGAAATGGCTACCAGTGAAGAGGATAAAAAGAAATTTCAGCTTTTTTGCTATGATGGGGATGTAGATGGAGTTACTCAACTATTGAGCCAAGATCGTACCCTCATCAATTATGCAGATGATGAAACAGGTGAAGTAAATAAGAAATAAAGAACCTAAACAAGAAGGTCATTTAAAATCATGATTTAAAAGAAACAAGTAGAATAAATAATGATTTTTCTAAATTATCTGTTCTCTAATTATTACTATAAGGCTATAACTTATTGTAATAGGAATCAGTATTAAAAAAATCAGATGTTGTCAATAAAGTAAAATATCAGCTTGTTTTAAATGGACGTACGGACTTTCTGGTAACGATTATAGAGTTGCTGTGCTTTCTTAGCCGTAACTAATGGGAATCAGCATGCAAAGTTTGAAATTGACAGGACAATTCTAACCTGTTTAAATTAAAGAAAAGAGCTAACTGTAACGGGCATACGGACGGACCGACCTTAAATATAGAAAAGATTCGCTTTTAAAAAGAAAAAATGAAGTACCACTGGTGCTGCAACCACTACATTTTAAATTAAATGCCTTAAAAAATTGAGGGGGATTTTTTTAGATATAATAGCTTAAAACCACCACAGGACCAGTAGATATATTTTCTGAAGAGCAGAATTCAATTGGTTTAGTGGTTACCAAGATCTTAAGAGACGGACGGACAGACAACAAGTTACATTGTATTATATATTAACACCCAGGGATATAAGACACAAAACAATAACCAATTAATGTATGTACATCCTCATTATTGATACATTAAATTACATTACAAAATTAATCGTCTGTAGATGACAATTAGTGGTTGAAAAGTTTTGACATCCAACTTAATATAGCAACCAATAAAAATTCAACAAAATTTCCTAAAGTTGTTATGCTAACGAATATAAAAATGTTATCATAAAACTTTTGGGACTAGTGTAATAAACAGCCTAATGTCCCCTCCCTTCCTAAATAAAACTGCTGACTCATATAAAACTTTTGGGGGCTTATCCCTCCCTCCCTGCCCTCTGGGGCAGAAAGGGGGAGGGATTAGCTCCCGCCAGATGATAGGGTCACAGATCTATCAATTAAAACAAAAGATAGATATAAAACATTCTATTTAAATAGGCAACACAGTTTTTATACCAAACAAAATCTTAGGAGCAAAGCCACTCAATAATTCACTAGTGACTTGTCTCCTTACTACAAATTGGTGCTTTGACCGTTTGACCGCTCCCTGACCAATTTTATGACCAATTATTTGTCTGGCTTTTACCATAGACATTATCCCGTCCTGTTTTAAGAAAATTTTGTTAAAATTTTTACCCCCAGCCAAAATATGGTCGATATATGCAAAAAAAAATGACCCCTGCAAATTATTTTTTCTGTAAACAAAAATTGCGATGGTACAAGCACTGCAAAGTTTTTAAAATATGCATAAAGACTGGTTTTAAAGTTCTTGTACCATCTCAATTTTAAAGATTTTTACAAAATTTCAATTCTAGTGTGTTGATATAAACCTGCAATTTACCCAAAAAATGGGGGCTGTCTAAATTATAACATATGAAAAATTGCCAATTGGAAACATAAATAATAGGGTTGGGCTGTATTGGACGGATACGGATATCTCGTATTCGGTTTTATATCGACACACTAGAATTGAAATTTTTTGAAAATCTTTAAAATAGAGATGGTACAAACTTCTGCAAAAAGACCTGTTTTTAAAGCTTTTGTTCCATCTCAATTTTAGAGATTTTTACAAAATTCAAATTTTAGGGTGTCAATAAAACCTGAATATTTTATCTCTGGCATTATAAATCAGCTGGATATCCGTATCTGTCCAATCCGGCTATTATAGGGTCGCTATTATTTATGTTTGCAATTTGGCAAATTTTACTTTAGGAGATTACTTGCTACACCTTCGTCCTTCATATATTATAATTTAGATGGCCCCCATCTTTTTTGGTAAATTTCAGGTTTATATCACCACACTAGAATTAAAAATTTTGTAAAAATCTTTAAAATTGAGATGGTACAAAAGCTTTCAAAATCTGAGACTCTCAAATGCTGGAAAATAGTATTTATTGTGCTTTCCCTCAAAGTGCCCATCAAGCTTTGGCCTGATTGGAGCTCTAATGCAGTTGGGACATCTAAATATAATTGGAATTACCTAACCCTGTGGGGCTACGCTGGATCCAATATCTAACTGCTAAGTAAAAAGTATGCACACAAAAAAACTCTTTTTTAATGTATTTCTGTTGCTATGCTCGACAAAGCACTTTAGGTGAAACCACCAATTGTCTAATAACTTGAAAAATAAGTTTCCCATTTTTATAACAAAACACCATATATTTATTTTAGGAGCTAGTGCCGATGTATCCTCCAGGGAAGGAGTGGATCTTAACAGTCCACCAGTTATCATTGCTGCTGAAAGGAAATATTGATTTAATATTTATCATGAATTAGAGATATAGGTTCATTGGTCATAAACCATCAAATAAAAAAATGACAAAGCTGTTTTTATGTTTTTATATCTTATGTTGCATGACTGACAGGCAGACAGACCAAGTAATATATATACCAGATGATCTTTAGTAAAAGGAATCTTTACAAAACAATTCAGCTTTTTTTTTGAGTAATATACAATAAAATTTTCAACATAGCATAAGAGACTGAATAACAGACAACGGTCATCTAGACTTACCAAATTAATTATAAAGTAGCTTTACTACTAAAAATGATTAATAGCTAAAGTAAATACGGCCTTTTGACAGGCACGTAACATAAATTCAAAAAGTTTGTTTGTAAGATAAAAGAGAAGTAATTAGGTAAGGGAGGGGAGAGGGAAGTTTGTACACTTATAGAAAATGAAATTCAGTATTGGATGGTTTGCTTGTTTTTATAGTTACCAACCTTATGGCAATTTCTTTGTAAAATCTCTCCTGTGATAGACACTACATGTGAGATTAACTTGGGAACTTACTTTCTAGGAACTACTGAGGTAAAAAATTATCCTGTTGTTATATCTTTAAAAAATATTTTTAAAAATAAGTAGTTAGGGGTGGTTTTACCCCACTGGCCTCTAGGAGGATAGTGCTATAATGAAATCTTAAATGGTAAGGTACTTTTAAAGTTTACATAAAAAGAATAAGCTTGTTATCTGTAAAAAAAAAGGGCCCAGAATTATTCATATTTTTTTAGGGGGAGGGGGGAGTTTTTGTTTTAACCCAATGGCCCTTGGAAGGAAAATGCCATACTGAAATATGTGATATTTACTTAGTTCAGTCATATGAAAATGTTTACATTAAAAAATCAGCTTTATATGCATAAAAATAATCTCAGAACTCATAATTTTATTGCTTGAGGGGTCTTTTGCCCCACTAACCCTACAAAGAAAAATCCCAAAATTCAATGTTCAAAGTTTTACCTGGAGATCCAATCATGTAAGAGAGTTTACAAAAGAATTAGGTTGATAACTATAAAAATAAGCCCAACCATGCAGGACAAAATTTAATACTGAATTTTATTTCCTATAAGTGTACAATCTTTCCCCCTTCCCCTCATTATGCATTCCTTGCAAAAATAATCATAAAATTAACGTTTAAAATATGACAGAGGTCATGTGGAAGTATTGAGGGTACTGTGTGAGTATGAAGCTGACTTTACTGTCCAGAAGAGAGATACAAGAGAGACAGTGCTCCACAGAGTTCTAGCCAAAGATTCCACAGCTTCTTCAGATGAAAATCATTTGGTTAGTTTTTGATATTATGCTTTTGTATTTTGGGGTTTGTTTAACGGTGAACATGGAATTGCATATTAGTTTTTTAGTCTAAGTTTTGGTAATAGGGTTTACTTTTTCTAGTTTAGGTGAGCCAAACACAAGGTAAAATTCCCTTGCAAAGGCTAATATATAGGGTGCAGTTTTTGTTTGGTTACCATATAATTTTTATTACAAACATTAGCATAATTGTTGAAAGTATCTTAACTCCAAAAGCTAGGTCAGTGTGGTATTTTAATTTATTTTTAAAGAATATATCAAAAACATTTTTTAACTCTAGTAAAATGCACAGAACATTTACTGTACAAAATTTTTTCCCTGAACTTGCACACAAACATCCAGCTGCTTTGTCTATTATCAATTTGTGCAAGTTTCATGTACTTGTTTTATCAATCCTATAGAATTAGAATTGTAATAACACTTTGATGTATTAGTTCACCAAATTAACTGCTTTGCATTTCAAGATAAAAACAAAAAGAAACGTCGGTTTTCTTCAAATTATGGCATTTAATCTAATTCTTTAATCGTTCCTATATTTTACATCATTTTCGTGTCTTAATGATATCAAAAGTGTTATAAAGGGGGGAATTTATTAGTTAGATATGATCAGTGGGAATAAATCAAAGAAATTAAAATTGTAATATGCAAATTACGGGTCCTTCATGTCCAAGTGATCAAGTGACCTTCAGTAGTCTGGGATGCAGGTTTCTAATCTGTATGCTTTAAGAGGCTCAGTGGTTCGATTCCACCTCCTGGTCGATACTAATTTTTTATTTTCATAATCTCACCCAAAGCCTGACTCCTTTATTGAATTGTGAATGAAAATAAGGTCTTTAAATAAAAAAAAACGTTTAGAAACCATAAAATAATACTTTTTTATTATCAGGGTATTTGAGTACTGCAGTCCTTATACTTCATTACCAATTTCAAATGCTGTGCTACTAAACAGAACATACTTAATAGTCCTTGTTATTAGGAATGTTTGGAGTACCTGCTAACAAGCAATGAGGAGCCTATAAGATCAGCAGTCAGTACTATTATAAACAAGAAGGATTTGAATGGCAATACTGCACTACATGCAGCTACTCAGAAGTGGGACCAGACAGTTGTTAGGTAAGAGTTTTAGATACAATGATAAACAGTCAGCCTTATCTGTATAATCTAAGATCTTGAAATCGACTGGAAATTGATAGGGAAGTTAATAAATTGTCCTCGGTATGTTTTAGGTTATTTTGTCAGATATAATATCCCGCCCTTTTATTTTATCAACAGTATCTTTGTAATTTATATATATTGTATAGAAAGTTAGATAAACTAATTTTATGATTTTTATTTTAATATTTGTGGAAAATTGGCGATCTATGATATGATGCCATACACGATTTTTCAGTATTGCTTCCAATCCAATTATTATCCACTAGATCAAAACTGGTTCTTGTTGTTTTTTTTCTTTAAATATTTTATTTTCAAAATTTTTAGGAAATTGCTGAATAGAGGAGCAAGTATTGGAATTAAAAACAGGTAATTATCTATGAGGTCTTAAGATTTATAAGTGGAGAAACACAAACCATATATTAAGCCCTCTCCCTTTTGATTTTATAGGTTGTGGACATACATCAAACAGATGGTGTTTGAATAATTAGTCCAAAAAACAAGAATTTGAATTATTTTCTTGGTGCCCTATCCCTTCAATAGGATCTTGGACAAAGTAGCTTCGGACAAAGTAGCTTCAGGACAAAGTAGCTTCAGGACAAAGTAGCTTCGGACAAAGTAGCTTCGGGCAAAGTAGCCTCCACTGTTAATAAAGGTCATGGCCGCAGCGCTCGGCCCCCTGGCCTGCCTAGCCGCGGGCGCTCGGCCCCCTAGCCTATAACCTAACCTAACCTAACCTAAAAATTGTAAAAACATCATTTTAAAAATTGTAAAAACAATATTAAAAATTGTAAAAATCTGCTAACCACTATTTGTAAAATCCACGAAATTCCAAACCACCTATGTATTATCAGTTGAGGATATTTCACGTAAATAAATGTCCTGAGGCTAACATGGGTTAGGTTAGGTTGGGTATTAGGCCAGGGGGCCGAGCGCCCGTGGCTAGGCAGGCCAGGGAGCCGAGCGCTGCGGCCATCACCTTTATTACTATTGGAGACTATTTTTTTAAGGAAGCTACTTTTTTTAAGTAAATGTCCTGAAGCTACTTTGTCCTGAAGCTACTTTGTCCGAAGCTACTTTGTCTGTAGCTACTTTGTCCGAAGCTACTTTGTCCAAGAGCCCTCTAGAGGCGTTTAGAAACAGTAAAATGTTGGTGGCAAATAAGCTTTTTTATGTTGTGCTATTTTTTTCTTTATATATCATTAGATACATTGTACAAACTTTTGTTAGCAAAGTACCACTTTTCTGATTGGAAAATATTATAGTAATGGATTTTTTGGACTGTTTAGGGGTATTAATATTATTAATTTTGAAGAAAAAGCTTTTCAACTAATAAACTATACCCTTGTTATATATTGTAAAACTGTTTAAATGATATATTTTTGTTCTCTAAAATTTAGAGAAATTATATATTTTTGTAACATTACTATTGTGATATGTAAATTTGTAAAATAGATGTATGTTAAATTATGTTAGAAAATAAATATGATGTCTGTTTCATTTTTTTAGTAGCGAAGCTACTCTAACATTCGAAATGTCCGTCTGACTGATATGTTTCAAGATACATAGAAGGCTGAAATTTCTTACCAACATTAAAAAATAAGCTACTATATAAGTTTAAACATCCGTCTAGCTAAAATATTTTGTGGAAAACGCGATTTTCTCAGCTCCTATTCAAGATAGAAGGCTGAAATTTCTTGGCGACATTCATAACACTAATACTATAATTTGAATCACTGTTCGTCTTTATTCGTTCCTTTTTCTATCTCTATTTTTCGAAGAAAAAAACAACTACCCAACGAAATTAATTCAGAAAAAAATCAAGAAACCTATACGTGAGTAGTTGCATTTAGGGGGGGGGGGGGCAACACATTAGAATTGACGACCTTTAAATCTATCCCCTAATTATTGTTTAAGATTTATTTCGCTTGTTAGTTATAAATTATTCCTGACAAATAACTATAACTCATTTTTTTGCTTTTTTGCTTATGGATGTCGTCATCCTTGTTTATAAGAATAAATGTGAATATGTAAAATATATATTTATTGATAAGAATTACATTTTTTTAACAAAATTCCATCAATATAGGAAGTCAATTTATCTTCATAAAGAACAATAATATTTAAAAATATCCGCTAACCCATCATCAAAATTAAAAGTACATCATGATTTTTAGATATTCAAGTGATTCTTGCTTTTTTTATTGTTTTTCCTTGTGGCAGATTGTGTACTGCTATGGGTTTCCACCACTTGCGACAATAGCCTTTTGTCCACAGACAACTTTCTTCTCTTAAATTCATTTCTATAAAAAAATGTCAATAAAAGATATTAAAATTTCCTTGTTCAATAAATGCCATTAACCTAATATTTCACCATAAAACATTGTCAAAAAAAGCTTGAAGCACAATTTTTTTTAGCATATGATACAAAACCACAAAAAAATATGATTTTTTTCCAGTATGGCTACTCAACCGATTATTATCCGCTGAATTATAACCGGATAACTAAAAAATTCATGTATCCTACCGTATTGACAATCTTTGGGAATAGTCTCTTTAGTAACATCGCCCCATAAGGGGCGATTCGTCGTATTTTTAAAATGGCTTTTTATAGGTTATTTTAGGTTAGGT
>LS056303.1:0-12581 GCA_900241095.1 Acartia tonsa
TTTAAAATGGCTTTTTATAGGTTATTTTAGGTTAGGTTAGGTTATATTGGGTTAGGTGATTGCCTCACAGGGTTAGGCAATTGGCCCCGCAGGGTTAGAGCCCCCGGCAGGGGCTATAAATAGGAGAAAACCTACTTTAAAAAATACGAAAAATCGCCACCTAAGGTGCGATGTCACGAAAGGGACTATACCCCTTATTTTTATAAAAATGAACTTGAAGCAATATTAATAAATTTGCAAAAATTTTAAATTAACAATTAATAAAAAAAAGATGTTTTCAAATATTTTTTAACTAACCCATAAGCCTTATTTATATGCCTTTTTGATATCTATCTTAGGAAAGGGGGAGGGTATTTTTGACACCGTTTGCTAAAATTACCAATGTGTTTTAATGCATGACCAGGGGTATTTTCCCCTTACAAATAGTATTTCTCCTTACACTAACTAGACTTAAATGGTTCTATTCTAAACATCATTAAATTCACTTTCACTTCACTTTAGTAATTTAAGCATAGTTTGTTTGAAATGCCCTAACCCTTTGTATCCAGGGAGGGAGGGGACATTAAGCTGTTTATTACACATGTCCCCAAAGTTTTATATTGTTTTTTATTCGTTGACTTGATAACTTTGAGGAACTATATTGAATTTTGATTGGTTGGTTTATCAAACGTTTGATTGTTCAAACGTTTCAACCACTAATTGTTATCTACAGAAAGGGTTATTTTGTTTATCATCATTGGAGATGTAAATCAATTAATCGGCCATTGTCTTATCCCTTTAGATCCCTGCTTTGTATCAGTTAAGATATTGCAAAAAAAGATACTGGTATTTAATAATTACTGTATTGCAAAGCATAAATATTTTTGCTAATATTCCTGTATATGTAACTAACGACTTCGCCCCTAGCCTCTAGGGACTTGGGCCCCAAGAGGTTTGATCAAACTAAATTTTCGTATTTTTCATTTTTTAGGGGGGTTGGGGGTGTCCCACCTCTCAAGGAAATAGTTATAAGCCTTTCCGGGACCTATGAGAAGCTATCCGGTAAAGGAGAGCCCGATCGGTTCAGCGGTTAGCGAGATCCTTTGCTATAAACAAACAGACAGACAGACATCATTCTACTTTGTATTATAGATATGTTTACTAATTGTCAAAGTATATTTTGTAGTAGCACAGCTGCTCTTTAACTTGAGTATTGTCCGTATATCTATCCGACGGTCATTAGTCTATGGTAAAGTCTCGTGTAGCTTCTCTTTACGCGTATTTTCAACAGACCAACGTGAACACAGACTTGCTTATAGTAAAGATTAATATATCAAACAATGTTATTTTTGCTGTTGCTGCGCTATTTTTGTATTCTATTGTCAAAATAGTTTTAAGTGTTTTTTCTTGTTGTTAAAAATAGAATATTTTTCTCATAGTAAAATAGTTTGCTCTTTAAAGTTACCTCAAACTAATAATTTTTATTAATACTGTAATAGTTATTTATTGCATCGTATTATAGACAGCTTTCTGCGGATATTAAAATGAAAAATTGTAATCAATCTTATGAGTTTTATTTTAATATTCTTGGACAATTGTCAGTAATACGATGATTTTCAGTATGGCTGAGAACCGGTTCTAATCAAGCGGATATTAATCGGTTCCGAAGCCATACTGGAATAAATTTACTTTAAAATACGTAAATTTTACTAATTGTATTAAAAATATTAATCAAATAATCCAGTTCCATAGTATAAATATTATTTAATAGTATTTATATTCACTAAACAAAGTATTTTTTATTATATACCAGCTATATTAATGTATATTTTTTTGTTGTTGTAAAAATTGGCTTTAAATCTAAAAAATTTTAATGTGTCGTAAAAAATCAAAAACCAAAAAATGAAATTTGTTATGTTCTATTTGATTGTGTTATTCCCTATTTATTATTACTGTTGTCTTTACTGTATCTTATTGTAAATTTTAATGTATCATTCAAAATAAATTTAAGTAAATTCAAATGTAGGTTTAATCTATTTAAGTAACGTGTAAGCTATTAAGAGCATAGTCGTTCAATGGTGTGCTAAGCCTCCCCAAACATTTGAAACCCTTTATTTTACATTTTTAAAAAAGGCTTTCACGTCCTTTTGTAAGATTATCTACGTTTTTCATGTTTGCTAAACGATGTTTATGGACGAAAACCATAAAATAGAACTCGTACTGATAAGCTGTGATAGACTGTTAGACAGCAAAAGGCCAGCTGATAAAATAACAGAAAATTTCAGGTGAAATTTTGACATTTTTCGCACAATCATGAAAAAATTAGTCACTGACCCCCTTCCCTTAGATAATTTTTTTTTCTTGACAATAAAATTGAAAATGCACGAAGGGGGCTTTAGATTAGGCTAGGGGCGTATCCACTATTACTGAGAAATAGTCTTAGTTCTCTATCGCACAAAAAGTTTTTTTTTGATGCAGTGAAATGCATGTTTTTTTATTATTTCACATATTTTAAAAGTTTTTAGAGTTCAGTACAAAGATAACAAGAAAAAAGGTCCTAGGACAAACCCAGGAATCCCGAACTTCGTATTTTATCTCAATAGGTGGACAAACAGTTTTCCTTTTAAAATTAGATAATAGTTTTTTTAGCCCCGAGGTGCCGAAGGCACCGGCTAAAAAAACTGGTTTAAATCTTATGATTGTACATTTTTATATTCGTAAAAAGCAGGATATAATACGATGCTAGATATAGTTTTTTTTGTATGGATGAGAAACGGTTCCTATCCACCGGATTCGTATGAATACGAGAAAACATCCTTACAAATATTCAATTTCCTTGAGAGAAAAAAACTTGAAGATTTTATGTTTTTGTTTATTTTGATAATTTGTATGGGAAGGGGAAATTTTCAAGTGTCATCAAGAAGAGATTTTGATGAAGGGAGATGGAGAGCTGGGGATATACGGATAGGCAATATTAGTCAGGTACAAAGGAATCATATGATATTCTGACAAACAACTCTAAAGGAAAATTTCCCCACAACCCCCTTTTCCTCCCCTTCTTTCCCACCTCTCTTCACTTATATGACAAAAACAAAATATACCACCAGTACCAGATACTTAATAAGGTTTCGTGATTTTTTTTGTAGAATTGTTGGTTAGACTGGCTACCCCTGAATATTAGTATTTTCCATCTCAATAGAAAGGATAAAATATATCGCCTAATGGTAATATTTATGTTGAAGGTTCTAATTATATTGAACCGTGATTTAAAGGCACGTCACTAATTCTTAGCCAAAAAGATCCGTTTTAAAACAATTTCCCTCCAAGGATGTTGGCTGTTGTGTTATAATTATGCATAATATATGTAAGAAACTCTATAAAATTGAAAAGACAAAAAAGTAATAAATAGCGCATCTACCATTCTAAAAAGGGGACAAAGAAAATGACAGACAGAAAGACATCATATTACTCTGTATTACAGATACAAATAATCAATGGAAAAAGTTAATTTCATGTAAAAATTCTAAATAATGCCTTTGGAAAATTTCACGAAATTTCTACAGTTTTGCCTTTCTCTTTATCCCTTGTTACAAACTTAGCCTCTTAACACTTTTAAAATCTCGTTAGAGGTTGCAAGATAATTTAGTTTTACATTAATTTTATAAGTTTTAATAGCAAATCTTTTCTACATTTAGATATTTTTTGAAAGTGGAGTTATTCATACATTAAAAACCAGCGTTGTGGAGCCGGCGTAGCCATTTTTTGCCGGAACTGGAGCCGTTATTTTCAGAGCGGCTCCGGGGGTAGCTAAAAAACATCTGGAAAAAACGATTTTTAATAAATTGATGAAATTTAATGTTTAAATTTTATAATTTTTATACCCTTTTAAGTCCATTTTTCTCAAAATCTTTTCAAAAATAGACTTGGGAAAAAAAATTTGTTGAGTTTTTCTTGATTTTGGGTAGGGACCGGAGCCGTAACAAAATCAAACGGCTTCACAACGCTGTTAAAAAAAACAAATAGGATAATTTACCTTTTCCTCGTAGAAATATTATACCCAACTTATATTCTGTAGAAGAAAATACAATCAAAATAGGATTAGAAGAATAATCACGCCAGGAAAAGTCTACATTTAAGACATACAAGGATACGACAACGAAAGATTTTCATAAAAAAAGATGCTTTTAATATACCAAATCATAATAAAAAGAGTGTTGATGTTGTTAGCTCTAGCAAATGGTATTCCAATTAAATATTTATTGATTAGGATTAATTCTATTAACGCCTATGTCGACTGAGATAATTGTAATTGTATGTCAACGCCATACTTCTAAGTATAACATGGCGCCTCTCATATCGACAAAGCCCCCCATAGTCTAGCTTATATAT
Organism: Acartia tonsa; assembly: GCA_900241095.1. Taxonomy (NCBI): domain Eukaryota; kingdom Metazoa; phylum Arthropoda; class Copepoda; order Calanoida; family Acartiidae; genus Acartia; species Acartia tonsa. The sequence goes on from LS056303.1 coordinate 4,369, forward strand.
TACTAGAAATTTGTATGTATAACATAGATAATGTTTTGGGAAGCTGAAATAAGATTCTGGTTAATATTCATATTTTTACCCCCAAATATTGTGTCTGCATATTTATAATTTAAGTAGCGGAGCTACTCAGTTATACCAAATTGATTTTATAAGTTGGCTTGTATTTTTCATGACGAATCTCCTCGTCAATGAGCAAATCATCAATTCACACTAAAATGGTCTGTTTGTCTTACTATTCCGCTATGTTGGTAGATAAGGGAAATTCTTTAGGATCCTGTTAATATGTAATTTTTATCAGACTAAATATTTTCCTTGGGATAGAGGAAGAAAGGGGTATAGTCCCTTTCGTGGCAACGCACCTTAAGGGATGATTCTTCGTATTTTTCACAGTAGCTTTTCTCCTTTTTCTAGACCCTGCAGGGGGCTCTAACCCACCGGGGCAAATTGCCTAACCCTGTGGGACAATCACCCAACCCAATATAACCTAACCTAACCCTATAAAACCAATAAAAAAAGCCATTTTAAAAATACGACGAATCGCCCCTTAAGGGGCGTTGCCACGAATTGACTATTCCCGAAGAAAGTAATATAGCCCTTCTCCAATTATAGAAATAAAAGATTTACCAAATATAAAAATATATTACAATTAAACTTAATATTTGATATCATGAATATCCGATTATTAGGAATTAAATTCTGCATTTGAAAACTGATATAAGTTGGAATGAAAAAAAGGGTTGTATACTAATTCAACCGTCATAGCACACATCATCTCTGGAAAAAAAAAGACATAAAATTATCTATAATGAAACTAAATATTTGCTCAGCTTTAGGCTTTAACACCTTTCTTAACATCTACAGGAATAAATAATATATGAAAAGAATCAATAAACATAAAGTATTGTATTCCTTCTATAATTTTAAACTTTTCATTTAATTCAGTTAGATCCATTTTCTGCTATTTCTTATCACAAAATAATTAAACAACTAACTATCTTTTTTTTCAAATTCCACCATTTTTCATAATAATAATGATTACGACAATAATAATGTAAAATTATGTTGTTTAAATAGCAAAGAGACTAGTGTTTTTTTTTTTATAGTAAATTAGCCTAAATCAGGTCAAGAAAGTTAGTTGTTGCACACTTACTATGAAACTAGGTGATGAATAAATATAAAGAAAACAACTTCCTTGCTGAGCCAGAATCTGAATATTTTCTATGAATATTTTACTTTGATTCACAAGAATTCAATCATTTTTCAGATGGTGTCAGATCACGTCCGAAAAAAAGTTTCTATATAACTAGTTTTTGTCAGACCATCCATCACTATAATGCATTTTCGACGCAGCTTCTCGACTCCTACTTTAAAAGTTAGAGTTTAATCCTTTAATAAATTAATGTTTTTTTGAATGAAGTTAAAAATTTAGTTTTTCTATATTGAAAATTAGGAATAATCTATTTTAAACCTGTGCAGAACTGAAAAAATACGTTTTCCAACTGATACACTATAAGTTTATAAACTTAGAATAATGAGAATGTGAATAACTAAAATTCAAATATCCATGTTGTTACAAAAAACTTGCGAACATTAATAACAAAGAAGCCAAAGAAATCAGATGCTATGCCAAACGTACATTAACAAATATATAGTAACAATTCATTTAATTTTTAACATTATTTGGAAGACTAAACGAAAATTTCGTATTCATTCGGAACAACACAGACAGACAGAATGCTTTATATGGACAAACTTACATTTAAGACTTAATTATTGAGATGCTCCGCTTATGCCTAAACGTCCAAGTAGATAGGGAAATTTAACAATATTTTAACAGGAATCACGTGGCATAGGGACATTGAAAGAGTTTAAACATTTTTTTTAACTGTAGCAATCACATATAGGAGCTTTACATATATTAGTTTATATTTTATGAAAATGAAGAAATGAAGGGGTCTCGGTTAGTCTATGTAATTCTGTTGAATATCTGAAATTCAAGTCGGATGTTTGGATTTGCCACAATTCTAAATTACTTTTTAAATGTGAAATCTAAGTCATTTTTAGAGATTATTTAAAAAAATATTGTATTTCTTAAACTTAAAAAACATCGTAGAAAATCCAGTGGCGTTTGTAAAACCATTGAGGGGGTGGGTGAAGAAAGGAGAATGCAGGCCCCTTCTCAATTTAAAAATTTGAGGAGAGTGCTGACACCCCCCAAGGTACGTTACTGATTATAGACTTAAAGTGAAAAATAAAATGCTGAAATTTTTATAGAAAATCATACATTACATTTTGAATGAATAAGATAAAAAAACAGTCCTGTATTTTTTTGGGGGTAAGTATTATCAAACGTTTTTCTAAAGTCAAAGTGACTAAAATTGTCAAATTAAGGGTCCGCCTTTAGTAGTCCTAAATTTTTAAAACTTTTCTTTAGTTGTATCCAAGTCATTAGAAGGAGATTGGACAATAACAATAACAAGTAGACTGAGTTTGTTCGTCAGTTTTTATAAAATCTGACCTGCAAATTATCTCCAGATAATTTTTAAACTTATAATTTGTTTATTGTTGTTGTTAATTTGAAATTATTTTATCCTTGTTTTGTGTTTTGTTGGATAAAATTATTTTCCCTTCTTTCTATACAGTGAAAAGTTATGGAAGTTCAAATAAATCATAATATTAGTATTTCAAAAAAAGACTAAATGAAATGACTTTTTGGCTCATCTAGTTAAAGAAATTTACAATTTTATTACCTAATTCGGGTGGGATTCTCCTTCGATTTCAAGTGATCATCTAGCTAGAGAACCCAAGAGCATCATCCGTTTGTAATGGGATGCAATACTCTAACGCCCACTGGTGGATATTAGGTTAAGTAACAGACAACTGTCAACCAACCCTTTAATTGCACGACTTTTGTTGAGAAATCCTAACGATTTTTACGTATTTAGTTATAACGCGGTGTCAGGCCAAGCAACAGCGTAAAGTGCCACCAAAAAAATGACGTCAAACAATAAAATGGCTAATGAGCTTAGGCCAGTATGAATTTTACCATATTGGTCTATTACAATGTATACTGGCCTATCATTTGTCATTTAACTGTATGATGTCATTATTTTGGACTCACTTTACACTGTTTCCGGGCCGAGATTCGAACCCATCACCTACCTGTCGGAAAGCAGATGTGCTACGTGTTAATCTACAGTTGCGAATAAAAATTGAATGTTACCCAGTTCCATTTATATTCCACAGTGGAAGCATACTATAGTCGGACATTGTTTAATATTTACACAATGTAAAACTTGGAAAATGGCTTCCATTAAAAACTTTTCTGCCTAATGTTTTCATTTTATCCAGGGAGGGAGGGGACATTGGTGGTTAAATTTATCTACAACCTATTTCTTCCCCCTAACCTTTAAAGCCAACAAACACAGTATTTTACAGAAAACAATCGGGGGAAAATCATTTTCCTGTCCATTATCTTATCCCTGTATCCCTGCTTGAAAATATAATTAATTTAAACAAATTCTTTTTATACATTTTAACAATGTCACTGTAGCATACATTTTCAGGAAGGAAGCGGACAATTTAAGGTTTATTACACTAGTCCCCAACGTTTTATAATAACATTTTCTATTTCATTGGTCTAACAACTTTGGAAACTTTTAAAGAATTTTGGTTGGCTGATTCATTAAGTTTAATATCCAAACGTTTCAACCAATAATTGTAATCTACAGAAGAGGTAATTGTGTGTATCATCATTGGGGATGTACAGTACATTACATCAATTTATCGACCATTGTCTTATCCCTTTAGATACCTGAGACATTTTTCAGTGCTTTTTCATTTAAGTTTGCCTTTTATTCAGACTTATAATATGAAAATATATTTTTTCTATTTAATCTTTCTATTCAAACTAAAAAAGTTAAATGTCTTTATTTTTACGTTTCTTAATGCCTTCTTTTTGTATTTAAGATCTCTAAATTTGGCGAGTCACTTAGCAATAGCATGTACAGGAAAGTTTCGTCTCAGTATTACTTTTTAAAACATGCATGAATAGGTAATGTTCTTCCTTTAGGGGAAGTATATTTTTTTTAATTTTCTTTGTATAAGTTTTCTAAATTAATTAGTTCTATTCGATTTTCGTAAAATCTTTGCAGTCAGCTGTCTTTGGAAATTATAATAGTGATTGCTTGCGCAGTTTTGTACGGCTGCCAATCTCTGCTTTTCCGATGTTACATATTTCCTTTGAGTAAGTTAGCCCTTTGTCCCCTCATAAAAAAAGTTACCCTCACCCTCCCATACTTATCCGGAAACCACTATTCCCATCTTCTATATAACAAGGGTGAATTTATACAAAGTTAAAGGGAATTTGATAATGAATCAACCAGTTGAGAAGTTGATAGGCTCATAAAAACTGCACGGCATCTTCTTACATTAAAAATGGTTCTCATGCTTGGTTAGGTGCGTGATAAAACCAGGAGTATCCCCTCTAAAATCAAAAATTTCAATAGTTTGTATTGACTATAGGTATGGCATTTAAAGTTGCAATAATGACATTATCGACATATCGTTATTTTACTGGTATTATTACCGACTGTAAGATGTAGGATGAGAGGTTCAATGGCTGACATATTATTAACCTGGCATTATCCTAATGACATAATGACATTAACAGACACAGCTCTTTACCCTTTATATTTCAAAAATGCATAAAAGCAATCCTAGAGAGAAGCTACGCTGCCTATTAGGTATATAAAGGAAAGAAAAAAAGGTGTTTGATGTTGAGAAAAGATGAACAAATTTTCCAATCCTGCAGCCTAGCCAAGTTTAAACAACTTTCCAAACAGAACGAAATGAACCATATAAAAGACAGGCAACTGTCAGTTACAATTTTATGCATGCCTGTAATGTAAAATGTAAAAATATACTAATTTGTCCTGTAACTTTTTTGTTCTCCTTTAATCACAACCTTTTTTACTGTCATTATATAACAAAAACTCTAGGCTAGTCTATGAGTTTGGGTTTCCTTGGCTCTACATTGATATTAAGATATTTAAGTTGGAAAGAATTTTAATGTTAGAGGGAGATTTGAAATCTGCATCAAATTTTAAGGATTTTTCATAAAATTCGTTTTTTGTATAATTCTTTATCTAAAGTTAATTAATTTTGACATCTGTGATTGGAGGATTGAAAATTATCTGCGCTCTGATTGGAGAAGCTTAAGTGTCACACATCATTTAACCAATTAGAGCGCACGTAGTTTCTAATCCACCTCTCCTATTGATTAAAATTTATGAACTTAAATTGTATTTCCGCTTTTAGATAAAGAATTATACAAAAAACGAATTTATAAAAAATCCTTAAAATTTGATGGTGATTTCAAATCTCCCTCTAACATTAAAATTCCTTCAAAATTATATATCCTAATGGATATGTAAAGGACTTAGGAAACACTCTCCTAGTCTAACTATATGATTTGGCCCTATAGTATCTTCCTTATTTGCTTTATACAAAACAGTGTTGGAAACTAGTTATATTTATTTTTCCTTTTCCTTGATTTATTTCAATAAAAAAAACATGCATCTTTTGAAGATGCATGTTTTCAGAACAGTAGGTGGGATGAAAACTAGAACATTTTAATATTATAAGATAGTTTCTAAATTTCCCTACTAATTCCAATTTATTATATCTAAAACTTTCACTTTATGGAATAGGGAACAAGGAAATAGAAAATAGAGAAAGATAGATAGAAAGAGAAAGAGAGAGAGAGAATTGTGCTTTGCCTAAGTAGATAATGTGATAGAGAGATAGATAAATAGGTAGATGAATAAAAAGAGAAAGAAAAAGAAAGAGAATTGGAAAAGGGGATAAAAAAAGAAAAAAGTAATATGATTGAAAAAAAGATAAGAATGATATAATAGGAGAGTAAAATACAAAAAGAATATTTATTTTGCGCTTAACCTGTGCACAGAATTTTAAATACAAAATAACAAGTGAAAACCTTTTTTTTTGGAAGTGAAGAAATTACATTCTTTTCAGTTTAAAAAACAAAAGCTCTTTATAGTGCCTATAAAAAAAGGGAAGAAATAAAAAAAAACTTTTGTCCAACGAATCTCTAATGACGTCATATAAGAATAGTCCATTATTCTTATATGACGTCATTTCTGCCAAAAGTTTTATATGTATCCCCCTTTTTATAGCCACTATAGAATTTTTTTTAAAAAAGGTTACAGAGGTCATTCGTCAACGTTGGAAAATTTGAAACCCATCTTTAATGATCAAAAAACAAAATAATGGAATTATATTTTAATGCTAGGTCTCAAACCTTTAACGTGATGTTAAAAAAGTTTACCACTTAAAAATGTCTTACCGCAGGAGAAATTTCTTTTTGAATTTACATTTGAATTTTTCATTCTTAGTTGTAGGGGGGGAGGGGCATATGCTCCAATTCCAATCCAATGTGATTGTATGAAATATCCCTATAGGGAGATGGACTTGAATTTATAATAATTCACCAGCTACAAAAGGATACAGGACAAGTATTTTTAAAATAAAAAGTGATAAATATTAAATATGGCAGAAATTTTTCGAAAAAAAAATACAAGTAGATAGGCGTTTACTATTATTGAGAGAAGTATCTTCGGGTCATCTCAGAAAACGGCTGTCTCAAAATTTAAACTAAAAAACATGAGTATTCTTATGTAATAGAATATTATATTAAATTTTTATTGAAACTTTAAATAGTTGGATGAATACTTGTTGGTATATGAAATGTAAAAAAACACCATATCACTTATAAAACTATTTGGGTTTCTTTCAGGTTTTCTTTAAAATTGGCTTGAGAAGGGTTTTTTTTGAAACATAAGTATCTCTCTATCTCATTTTGAATTTTAAAAACAAATGTATTCTTGTATATCAAACAGAGTTTGTCTGTATAAATAATAAGAAAAAGAAAAGTAGTATTTTCCTTTAATTTTGCCATTTACCCCATTTACTTATTTTTTGTTTTAAAATTAAAAATATTTATAAAAAATATGACTTTTTTGAAGCTTCCATTATATACCTAATGGATTTAAACTTCTTAGAAATTTGCAGGATCTTAAGGGATATGTCTACAAGCTGTTTACATACATATATTTTTATATTAAAATGTAATTTTACAAAGGAGAGGCAATTACTTTTTATACCTAATATTGTACCAACTTTGAATATATAATACTATTTTGGTTACTTTTCCAAATATATAAGGTATTCACATCAGAATCATAAAAATAAAAAATGAGGTATTTTCCAAACAATTAATGCCTCAAAACAACTATGCAGCCTTTTAAAATATCATACACCCAATTTTTTGTTTTTGTTTTGTCTTATTTAAAGAAATTGGCGGAACATCCTTAAACTACCTAATATACAATATTATGTCTGTAAATGGTCAAATAATCAAGCACCAAATGGTCGTCTCAACCTTATTCTTTCAATCATATTTTATCCTATTTCATTCTGTTCAACTATATCTTTACTTGTATATATTTCAAACTTTTTAGAAACTTCTGAATTGCTTTATCTCTTTAATTAAAAGGTATTAAGACTCCAATAGACAATTTTATTCTTTGAACAGTGAGAAATTAAAACAAGGTTTGATCAAAAAAATTTCAATTTTGAAATTATATTCATGGATGTTTGTTTTGAGAGGGTATCTTTGTATATTGGGTGTATGATAGTTTTCCCTAAGGCCTCAAAACTGTATGTGGTTCATATTACCAAATATAAACAATGGCAATAAAAATATTAGAGGTTTCAATGAAGACTTTGCAGAATATACAGTAAAAAACAAGGATTTAAAACATCTATCACATAACCGTAAAAAAATAAGACAAAAAGACAAAACAATCTATAGACTAGATGCGCAAATACAAAAAGAATCTACACTGAAAATGTCAGCTGTCTTTTTTATATCAGTCACGAAAATCACATATCCCCCATAGGCTCCTACCCTAAACGTAAGAGTCCCAAACGTCGGAGTGGACATTGCTTAAGTAAAACCTAGGAGTGTCCGCTATTTCAATAATATTACAATTTTTAAATTTTGTTATACCACTGTCTACAAAATAATAACTATGGCCGCAGCGCTCGGCCCCCTAGCCTGCCTAGCCGCAGCGCTCGGCCCCCTGGCCTATAACCTAACCTAACCTAACTAAGAAAAATAACGGGACCGA
>LS056304.1:0-12580 GCA_900241095.1 Acartia tonsa
CTAAACTAAAACTTAAACATTTTACATATATTATCTATCTATCCATCTATCTAATCATTTAGCCGTTAATCTATCTATATACCTAATTTAAAGTCTCTCTATTTATCTATCGGCCTTTATATTTATCTATAAATTCAACCATCTACCTTTTATTTATAAATCTATCTATCTTCAATCTATCTATTCATCTATCTATTTATCTGTTTTTTTTATATATTTATCTATATATCTCTCCATCTATCAATTATTTTATATATCCATCTATTTATAATTCAATTTTAATATCTAAATATTATATTAATATACCATGTTTCTTCCAAAATATTAGCTATCTATCTAACCTATTCATCTAGGTATACTTAAATAGAATCATGATGGATAAAATAGTTGTTTAATTTTGTTGTCCTACTTTAAATTTGTTTATTCTTGTTTCTTGCATTTTGAATGTCCTAGTTAAAAGACATGTAGGTAAGTCTAAGTGCCGGAAAAGTATATCAAATTCTAAATACACCTTTTGTTTAAATAGAAAAACTTTCATTTTTTCTTCTATTTTTACTTCTTCGCAATTGGGGAGGTGACATAAGACTAAAAATCTTATTGGTCCCCAAAGTTTTGTGGTCACATTCTTTCATTTGTTAGCTTAAAACATTAGATACTTTCATGAAATATTGATTAAGTTACATTTATGAACTTCTTTCTAAAATTATTTTTATAACCATTGGTTTTGTGTGAATTTATGTAAGCTTGACTTTAACAAAGCATTTAAAAATAGTTTTCTTAAGAATTATGAATTATATCAAGCAACGGCATGCACAGGACTTTACCAGGGGGGCTAGGAAATTTACGGGAGTAACCAATCCCTATTTTCTTTTTAAATTATAAATTTAAAAAAAAGAAATATAAACTATCAATTAAAAATATAATTTTTATATAGCTTATAGAACCTAAGAATTATAGAATTGCATCGCGTTTAAAATTGTTATCTTGTTTCTAATATTATGAATATTTCCAATCATGTTTATGGGTCGCAATTTTTATCAAATCATATGTGATATGAATTCTCTAAAGCAAGTAATATTTAAGATAAATTAAAAATCTACTTACAACCCTTTTACTGAAATATATCTACTTTTTAAAGGCGAAAGGGCTGTCCATCCTCTATCCCTAACGGTTAGCTCTTTTCGGTAATTCAGACATGTTAGAATTGTCCTATAGATTTTAAAGTGTATGATGATTCCTCTAACAATAGGTAAAGATTTAGAAACCGTAACAACTCTATAATCGTCACAGAAAGTACAAATGTCCATTTAAAACATGCTAATATTTTACTTTTTGAAAAAAAATTTTAATCAAATCCTAAAAATAAAAGTATTTCCTTTTACTTTATCTTGTATTTACAACAAATTTAGACTTACAATTTAGTGTTCTACTTATTTATTTCTGACACTCTGTAAGAGTTATTGTTAGTTTGTTCTAATGTTTCAGAGCTTCGCTTTTCTGAATGTTATCATCCATATTACTTTAAGATCTTCATAACCTACTTTTGCTACTATAATATATAATAATTTAGACAAAATAGCTTGCTTATTATTATTTATTTAAAAATAATCAAAACATTAAAAAGTAAAGAATGCAAAAAAACCTATATAATAGTTTGATGCCCATATTTTTTTGTAGTTTTTTTTTAACTTTTTTCCCGATTACAATTCCATGTCCTGTATTTTGTATGTTTACATGTTGCAAATATTTTTTTATTGACATGGCGTCGCTAGGTCCTAATTTATAGTTATCCATCATTATGATCTATCTTTCTATCCTAAGCGAAACTTTTTTTTAATTTAGGGTGACCCATACTATCCCTAACATAAACATCTGATTGTAAACTAAAGCGTGTTAGAATATTTTTAACCCTTCAAGCAATTGGTTCCTTTAACGATTAGTCACGATGCTAAATATATGTTTTTTTTTTACTTTTTCAACATTACAATTCATTACAATTTATGATTGTTGTTTCAAGATTGGGTTTTGCCTTTATGGATGTTGTCATTCTTGTTTCTATTTATTTCGCGATTTTATCTTATGATAGAATAAAGTTTCCGGTAAATTTTTTACAGTATAGATTCTTTATAAATGGCACATCACTGGTTTTCCTTAAACAAGTCACTAAAATATTTACTAGCAAACAAGCTTGATGGTAAAAATCTCATATTAGTATACAATAGGTTTTAAAACTTTACTCTTACTAAATATGTAATTAGCTTTCTGTTATCAGTAAGTGGTTTACAAGTTATCTTATTATATAAATATTGCAACTGCTTTTATTTCTTCTTTAATTTTCCACTTATTCTTTGTATTAACAATCCCTGTCAAAGATTTTAATGTCATGAGCCGTAAAATATTTTTGTAAAAAATGTTTATTGACACGTTCACTTATTTAGATGTAGAAATAAGTATTAGGATCAAAAAATAAAAGCTAAGACTGATAAATAAAAGGTTTGGACAATCGTAAATTAATGAATATTAATAATATAATTTTGTGTTAGTCCATCATGTTTAATGCAGAAATTATATGACAAGAAATACTTAGGACTAGAGGTACCCAAAGTTTTATAAATACATTATCTCACTCGTTGGCTTAAATCCTTGGGGTACAAACATTAATTTATCATATCTCAAGATCCATGTGATTTTGGGGGTCAATTTTGATGTGAAATCTGTTTTTATTTCCTAATTTTTGACTACACTTTTTTTCTACTTTGTTCGCAGTGATTATTCTTGATAAAACTCAAAACGGCACACAAATTTTTTAGGGCATTTTTTGCTTGTTTTTGCATGGGTTTATTTTAGGAAATTTTGCGAAATTTGTCTGATTCGTGCTAAATTATTTACACATTTGCGAAAATTGATTTTTCTATATTTAATTTCTAAGAAACTTGTTTTAAGGGCAAATTTAAGGAAACAAAAATAAAACGAGGACAATAAGTCGACCGGGGAGGGGGGGGGGACATTGGGATTTTTATTATACTAGTCTCCAAAGTATTATAATCGTTTTTTTTATTCGTTTGCTTAGCAACGTTGTGTACTTTTATTGGATTTTGATTGATTCATTAAGTTGAGTGTCCAAACGTTTCAATCACCAATTGTAATCTATAAAAAGGAAATTTTGTCTATCACCATTGGGGACATACATCAATTTATCGGTCTTATCCCTTTAGATCTCTGACAATAAGTAGCGAAACACAAACATCAATTAAAATACGACGAAATATTAAGCTGCTAAAATGAATCCGACTGGACTTGTTATGCCAAATCGGTAGAGGAATCTATAAAAAAAATAAAAGTAAGAAGGAGAGAGAAAGACCAAAAGATAAGAATAGTTATTTCTCGCATCGTATTATAAACAGTTTTCCGCGGATATAGAATGTACACTTATAAGATTAAAACCAGTTTTTTTAGCCCCGAGGTGCCGAAGGCACGGGCTAAATCTTTAATCTTATGATTGTACATTTTTATATTCGTAGAATGCTGGATAAAATACGATGCTAGACATAGTTTTTTCGTATGGATGAGAGCCGGTTTCTATCCACCGGATTCGAATGAATACGAGAATATCAGTTATATTTATGCTCATTCAAAATTTACCTCACCAAATTATCCCTTCTGTAGATACTTTATTGGTTGAAAAGTTTGAATAAACCAATAAAGTATCCAAAGTTTTAAGATAATTGTGTTTATAAAACTTTGGGTACCAGAATAATTCCCACCCCCTGGCAAACTGTGTAGCAAAAAGGACATGCAAAGGAATGACATGTATGTGTAGAATATTTTCGCTATCTTCTCTTTCTTAGAATGTAATATGATATTACAAGGTTATAAGATAATAAGACAAAATTAGTGTCCGACTTGTGCTAAGAAGGTATGTACTATACAAGGACGATTTTGTTCATAAAAAAAACTAGATAATATGAATAATTCATAATAGGTTTACATAAATAATATAAAATTCATATTAAAAAAGATACGATACCACTTTTTAATAAGAACTGAATCAAAAGTTGAAAGATTTTATGAAAAATATTTGGTAGATTTTTCAACTATAGAAAAGTTTAAATTGTATTGCCAAATTTTTTTGTTTTTTTCTATAGTCTAATCCCTTATATTTTTGAATAATTATTTAGCAGACATTATAGTCTTAAAGTAATTATAACTCCGCCATCAGGGATAAAGGGATGTGATTATGAAAGAAAATTGTAGCCATAAAGTCAGCTTACAACGCATTATACTAAAGATGTCAACATAAAGTAAAGGATATGCCATGGCGAATAAACATTTACATTTAAACTTCCATACAAAGATCGTGCAATCAAATAGGCGTCTAAAAACATTATCATAAACTTTACAAAAATTGTTTTATGATGGAATCAAGTACTTTTTGAGTAAGGGGAAGATTTGATAATTTTCTGTTGACCAATCTTTGTATTCCTTTAATTATAGCCTTGCAGGGAGGGAGGAGACATTGGGCTGTAAATTATACTGAGCTTGATCCCTAAATCGTTTTAGTGGTGCACCAGATCGCGGTGATCCAGATCACCCCGGTTTGGCGCGGCAATGCCACTCGTTGAGTGACATTGACGCGCCAGTACCGTGCCACTGGGCGCGCTGATTCGCCCATTCCATTTTGATTAAAAGATTGAAATCTAATAATATCTAGGTGCGATTAAAAGATTTAAAGATTTAAAGATCCAGCTCTGGTACCCAAAGTTTTATAACAACGACATCTTATTCATTGGCTAAAAAACATTTACGACCTTTATCAAATTTGTATTAGTTTGTTCGAAACATTTTACCAATAATTTTATATTACAAAAATGGGAGATTTTGTTTAACCTTATTGGGGAGGTAAATCAATTTATCGTCCATTGTCTTATCCCTAAAGATCCCTGTAGTAGAGAAGTCTCATTTATAATAATAAATCATCCCTTTATATATAAAGTTAGAAGCGTTATTTTGTTAAAAATATACACACACATATTTAGCATGGAAAATCCATCATTTTGCTAAAGGTTCGCTAATTTTTCCCTTTCAAATCTTTGTTATGACACCTGAACATCTGCACTTTGACTGTTTGTCATTTCAATGTTTTATTTTGTGCTTCACTACTTATGGATGTTGTCATCCTTGTTAAAATCTTTAAGAAAAGCATCTTTGTAATTCAAAATTATATGATTAGCCACTGTATGTCAGTAAAGTATCCTGGCTAGCACTAAAAGTGGAACAGTTATTTTGGAGTTTAGTCATGAAAGAATTGTTTGATTGTTTTATGAAGGATGGTTTAAAGCTATTCTATATGTAAAACCAAAAATGCTTCTGACTATGGACTGTAAAATATACTGGTACCCAAACTAAGTTATTGGGTACTTTGGTTGGATTGTAATTGGTTGGTTCCAAACTAGTGATGTCCAAATTTTCAACCAATAACCTTAATCTATGGAAGGAGTTATTTTGTTGGCCATAATTAGGGATGTAGACCAATTTGTCGTTCATTGCCGTTTTACACAATATTCCTGATTTAAAGTTAACTTAACTGTTAATACGATGTGTGTTTAATGTATACGTGTGTCTGTATATGACTGGGTAAATATAAAATTTTGACATTTTTATGTATATTTTCATGTTTCATTCATCTTTTCCCACTTCCTACAGTTGGCAGGTTGAAAATAGGTCTCATGTGCTTTATGTACCCTGTAACTTGAGAAGTGGCGTGTACTGGGCTTTACCAGGTGATGAGAACCTTTGAGGTTAAAAAAAAGTGGAAGGTGATTCCCTCTAATTTTAATCTAAATGGGAGGTTTTACACCACTTCTGCACTTCAAGCGCCCCTAGAGTAGCCGCTAGTAACTTTATAAAATAATAGATTATTCATTTCCAATGAAATTTGTTTGATTTACAATATTTAAAAACTTAGAAGCTTTACAATGTGTCACAAAAAAATCAGCCATGTGACGTCATAAAATGAGGGATTATCCACCTCTTTTTTAGGGGTTTCTTTTCCCACTTCTTCTCTCATCCCTCATTTTTATGACGTTACACGGCTGGTATTTTGAGACACTTTATATTTATATACAAAATTTATATTACGAAAGAAAAGTATTTTCAACAGCCCAACTGGTGAATATACCTACAAGCTATTTTATATTCAACAAGAATGATATCATAAATAATAGCAAAGTAGATCACAGAAACAGAAAAGTTGACTGTCATTTACTTTTCATGAAAGCTTTTTAAAATCAGTAGTGTCAAAGTTTTTACCTTATTTTTCCCCAATAAAAATGTATAACATTCACTGAACATATAAAAAGATTAAATGGTTTTTCTTTCGAAGAAAACATAGAAATTTCTGCCTTTTTATTTTAAAAGCTGAAGGCGAAGCCGCTGGTAACATTTTATTTAAAAGTATAAATATTGAAATATCTAGAATTTAAATTTTGGTGACAGAAAATTTTATGTATAAAATGTAAACATTTCAGAAATAGATAAATCTAAAGAACTGAGGTGGATTCTTAAAAAAATCGCTTAGTGGGGCAAATTTTTTTTAAGAATCCACCTCTGATCTGGGAGGAAGGGGACATTGAGCTGTGTATTACACCAATAGTAATACCCAAAGTTTTATTCGTTGCTCAACAACTTTTGGGGAATTTTTCTGAAGTTTGATTAGATGGTTCATTAAGTTGAGTGTCCTAATGTTTCAAACACTATTCATTATCTACATAAGGGGTAATTTTGTGTATCATCATTGGGGATGTACTTCAATTTATCGGCCATTATCTTATCCCTTTAGATACCTGGGAGAGATATCTTAATTGCCCTTCTGTTGTAAATTTTTTTTAATAATTTCAACCAACAGATCTATCAATTAATCTTCAATTGTCTTATCCCTTTAAATCCATGGTTTTACCCACAGCCCTGTATGAGTAAAATGAGTAAAAGATCCCCGCAAGAGTTTTCTGAGCTTATGACATGCAATAATTCTAGGAATTTTTGATTATTAATATTATTATTATTATGACATGTGGAAGTAAATAATAATAATAAGGAAATAGTAATAATATATTTGACAGGTTATATCCTTTATTTTTATTATAGGGCAACAAAAATGCCCCTATTTAATCTTCTAAGTACTATAATATTTATTACCTAACTCATAAACCTTACCCCCCTTCCCCTCCCAAGGACGCCCAACCTTTAAATTTTTTTTCGGGGTGAGGGGGTAAAAAACTAAAAATTAAAAAAAATTGTAGGCCTTTCACCCCCCGTGTTCATTTAGGATGGGGGAGCTATAACCCCCATCATGTTAACATTCCTCATATTTTCACCAAGTTTCATTAAGATTCGTCAATTAACTGGGGTGCTAGATTGATTCCTACATTTTTATGTTTTTATGATTTTCTCTACTCCTATTCAAGATAGACGGCTAGAATTTTCAGGGATTGAATACTTTAATATTCTGCATAATTTTATTAAGTTTTATTGAGATTTACTTATTGGTTGGGGTGCTAGTTTGATTACTAGATTTTAAAGTTTTTATGGTTTTCTTTACTCCTATTTGAGATAGACGGCTGATATTTTTAGGGAATAAATAAGTTCACAATTTACATATCCCCACAAAGTTTCTTAAAGATTTGCTTATTGGTTGAGGTGCTAGATCGATTCCTAGATTGTCACGTTATAAATATTACAAGGTTTCTTGATTTTTTCAGTTTATTTTTTTATGAAACTGCTCTGTAGTTTCGCTACTTATGGATGTTACCATCCTTGTTTTATAATAAACATGCTTCTCAGAGAGAGCAAGGAGGGGTACGGTATGCCTACTGAAATAAAGAATAACTCTATTTCTCTTTATTGAATATTATTATTAATGTAGGTAAATGCTATATATTTAGGAAATATTCTTACAAATACAATTCTTGATCATTCAATTATTGTCATTGTCATTTAGCAAAATGGATATAGAATTTACGTGGATATTATGACAGGGAAATAATTGTAATCAATTAAGGTTGCTAACATGGTTATTACTCATTGGTCAGTTCGTTTATCAAGTAGGAAGGGAGGGAATGGAGGGGGGTAGTTTTTTTAGCCAGTTACAAGTTTCACCTTATTAGAGTACATAATAATCTGGTGTAAGCTCCAAGTAATAAGAAATCCATTTTTAGCAACACGTTAACTATTTGTCGGGTAAATGTGTTGAGTTGTAATCAAGCAAAAATACCAGAATTTCTTACTTCTGCTATGTCAGACGCACAACAATATATAAAATATAATGGGATTATCTTTCTTAGTGATGATTGGCGCAACCCATCAAATGCAGAGTTAGGACTTTTTATCAAATGCAGGTTGATTGTCTGTAGGTGCTTGTTTGGTAGGAGTTCATCCAAGATCACATAGTCATCCAATTCATTAATTAGCAAAGCAAGATTCAAATCTAACTTTTTCATATCTAATTTTCAATTTTAGGTTAGGTTAAAAGTTTTGTAAAAGTTGTAAAAGCCCAGTAGTGATAGAACCCTGTAGAAATAGTGAACAACAATGTTGGAGCCCTCCGCCGGGGCTAGAACTATTTCTTTTTAAAAGCGAATCTTTTCTATAATTAGGGTTGGTCGGTCCGTCCGTACGTACGTCTGTAACAGATAGATTTTTTTCGTTAATTAAGGCATGTTAAAATTATCCTTTCGACTTTGCATGGTGATTCTTGTAATAGTTAGGTACGATTTAGAAAGCATAGATCTATAATAGTAACCAGAATGTCCGTAGGTCCATTTTAAACATGTTAATTTTTAACTTTTTTAATAACAAATTTTTATGTGATAAAATAATCCGATTGATCTGATTTTTTAAATACTGATTCCTATGACAACAAAGTACAATTTTATAAGCGAAGCAACTCTATAATCAAGTAATAAACATGTAAGTATGTCCTTAAACAATATCCTGTATTTAAGCAGTTTTTCAACAAATTTACTTATAATTTTGCTTTGACTGTTATACATTTATATTATGATTAGTCATTTCTGATACTCTACAAGTGTTAATGTTTGTTTGTCCTGCCGTTTCAGAGGTTCGCTTTTAAGGATTTTCTTTAATCCTTGTTCTATTAAGAACATGTATCTGACAAAACAGATATCGCAGGTTTGTAAAAACATACATACACTCATGTCTAAGGATAAATTATTATTGAATAGACAGGCTAAAATACAGAGATAATTGACCAACACTTTTTATACAATTATTTTACAGTAGAGTCTTACAAAGCTATTATTTGAAAGGAGAAAAAGGTGTTTTGTTCCATTTTTAAATTCAAACCTTTTTTTATATAAATGTGTATTCATGGTTAACTTAGAAAAGTATATCCCATCCATGAGTATAAAGTAGTAAGCTTTTTTTCTGTAGCAAAGAATCTCACTAAACGCTAAACTGATAAGGTTTTCATTTACTGTGAAGCTTTTTATAGGTCAAGGAAAGGTTTTTAACAATTTTGGGGGAATATCCACCCTTCCAAAAAATGACCCCATGCCATTTTTTTTTCTTTTCAAAAATTAAAAAAATAATGGGGGTGGGTCGACTTATCATATCCCACCCTCCGTTCTTATAGGAGCGTAAATTGAAAAACTTCTTGAACTTTTCTTCCGCTATTAAAATATATGAACTAGTATAAAACTTTGTCTTCTTGTTTCATGTAAGACAACTGAAATATGGCTATTGCGATTTTGTTGTGTTTTTCAGGGAAGCCTAGTGAATGCCTTAAGTAGTTGAAAGCTATTACAAGTAGAAATCGTTAGTTTAAATTCTCCAGGTGAAATATCACTCCCAGTTATAACTTTACAATGACGAAATTCTTTAAACCTTTTTTTGCTCAATTCCAAGTATCTTTAACGGAGAAAAAAGCGTGGCAATTTGAATAGTTAAACTATACGTTTAACACGTTTTGCTTTTTTGTAGATTTAGGAAATAAACAGATTCATTTAGTTTGAATTAGTGTTACAAATAAAGTCTTATTTTCTCTTAATTATTATTAAGTTCTTTTAATTATACAATATTTCTTTTAGCTATGCTATCAAGGAAATTTTGATTCCTACTTTTCATACCCCGGTGTCCAAACATGTCTGCGAAAATTTCATATCTACAATTGATTAGCTAAGAAAATAGCAAGAAAACTTTAATTAACAAAACAAATTCAGGGTTGAAATAATGGATATAGAATATACGTGGATATTAATGAAAGGGGGAAAATTTTCGTTAATTTAGGTTGTTAATATGGACATCATTTATGTGTCAGTTCGTTTATCCAGAAGGAAGGAAGGATGGGGTAACGGGGGTGGATGGGGGGATCGTTATTTTAGCCAGTTACAAGTTTTACTTTATTAGAGTACATGATAATCATTATTTTATTCTGAAGGCTTTTAAGAAGTAGAATCACTCTTAAAACTATTTTTGCATTTTTGAAGCAACGCAATTGTATAAGTGTGTAAAGACAAGCAAGTGGAGTAGGTAAAGTAACATCTATACAGGGATATAAGGGATAAGACAATGACCTATAAAGTAATGTACATCCCCAATGATGATACACTATATTACCCCATCTGTAGATTACAATTAATAATCGAGACGTTTGAACATTCAAGTTAATGAACCAACCAATAAAATTCAATGAAAGTCCCCAAGATCGTTAAGCCAACGAATAGGAAAATGTTATTAACTTTGGGGACTATTGTAAAAAACAGCCCAATGTCCCCTCCCTCCCTGTATTCATTATGTATTATAAGTTCTATTGTATGCCCGTCAAAAATTTGCGCCCAACTTATCATTACTATACATTTTCTAGACTTGCAGGAGATTTTCAGCAGCGCAGCTTTTCTATAATTAGGGTTTGTTCGATTGTATGTTTTTTATCGTAGCTTTTAGTACATGTTTTCTCTCTTTACACACTTAATAAAAGATACAAATATACTTGCTGTAATGTATAATAAATCTATATAATCTGTTGTGTATTCTTAAAGCTTTGGTAATTGGTATTTGGCTTCGGTTTTAGCCTCTTGAGGAGGGTGAAGGAGGTCAGGAAAATAGCCTAAAACCATACAAAGAAATATATATAGCTTCCCTGAAAAGTTATAGGATAGTTTATATGTTATTTTTATTGCTGCGCTACATAAGAATACAATTGTCCTTGTTTTAACTTAAAAGTATACAATTAAAGTCACACAGATACAACCAAATATAATTCATTCTATTCTAAAATTACATGTATAATTTTAAATAGATTATAAACATTTAAACCCATTTATTTTATTTTTGAAGTTATAAAAAAATATAAAGTAAACCATGAAAAAAGATTTCTGTCAAAATAATCAGGAATCTAAAGAGATAAGACAATAAATGACAGATTGATGTACGTACAACCCCATTACCTCTTCTGTAAATTACAATTAGCGGTTGATCAACCAATCAAAATTCAATAAAAATTCAAAAAAATTTTGTTAGTTTATAAAACTTAGGGGACTAGTTTAATGAACAGTCTAATGTCTCTTATCCTATATGCAAAATAATTTATTTCCTACCCCCATTTTATTTAATTTTACCTATCTTGTTAAAGTAGTATTTATTCTATTGATATACAAGTGAAGTGATTAAGGTTAGCATGTGGAATTTGCCTGATATAACATTATTCTAGAAATCTATTTTAATCAAACAAATATATAATCTGTGTCGATATAACACTTGCAACAGAGTTTAACAGGGTGTATGCAAAGAATTTAGTTAGGATTAAGTTTTTGCTATAAATATTGCACTTTTCTGCACATAAAAAATTACACATCAAGTGCAAATTTGTTTCTATTTTTAGAATTGTCATGGCAACACATTTCAATAATTATGGTAATGATTACAGTTTTATGGTCAAATATTTTGGTAAATATCCCTCGAACATACGATAGGACTACCAATAAACCCCTTCATCCATTGTTTTCATTTTAACTTTTTTGACAACTGCATTTTTAATTTGCCTTAATTCTTAATTTTTTTAATCCAATAAAATAAAACTAATCAACTCAAATTTTTTTAGAACTAAAAAAGGTTTTCAAAAGTGAAAAGATTTGATAATTATGTTAAGTAGTCTGGATTATTTGTTTCTACGATTTTAGGGATGATACCAAATATGACAACAATATATTGAAATATTGTCATGTAATAGTTAATTTCTAAAGAACATATTACTAAATGTTAATGAAATTTTCTTTTGATATTAGAGGAAAGTTTGAAATAAAAAAGCTTTAAAATGAAATATTCGCAAGCAGATCTTGTTGCTCTACGAATGAACCACAATCAAAACCTTAAATTTTAACATTATCACAGTTATACTCTTACTAGAGTTGGCTCGATATAACTATCTCCCTATTGGCTAGTTTTCTATATGCATATATATTTCTCAATAAATCTATTTTCCTCACCCGGCATTACTATTTAAACGGAAGTAAATATTTAATAATTTAAATGATCTTAAAAAGATCTTTTAAATTATATTTTTTTC
>LS056305.1:0-12578 GCA_900241095.1 Acartia tonsa
GCTCTTAAATCAGAAGGCGGGACAAATGAACATTAACTCTTGTATAATGTCAGAACTTAATAAGCAGAACATTAAAAAAAGTCTAAACTTAATTGTACATAAATTTGTTGCAAAATTGCGTAAATAAAGGGTACGATTTGATATAAAGTTGCCTAGCTTATACTATTTTGCCTTGTTATGCTAAGAATCATTAAACCAAATTAGATGAAAAGGATCATATCATACAAAAAAAATGTTGTTGAAAAAGTTTTTAAAAATTTAACCGTTATGCTCTTAATCATAAAACTAAGCAAACAATATTAATTTAAAAAGCAAAAGGTTTATGAGCCAACGAATGAGATAACGTGGTTATAATTCTTTAGGTACCAGTGAAATTTACAGTCCAATGTCCCATCCCTCCTTGACTGAAATTAATGTTGACCTATTAACTTTTTTTTTGTTGAATTTAAGATATTATCATGATTTAATAAGAAGTGTTTAGCTATTTTAATTAGGAGATACATTTCTTAATTGTTATACAACAAGGATGACAACATACATAAAAGCTAAGCTCTGAAAGGGGGGACAAACTAACATTAATAATTGTTGTAAAACTGCTTAAGTACATAATACTGTTTAAGGATATTAAAAAGATGCTTTGCTTATAACATTGTACCTTGTTGTAATAGTAAACATTATTCCAAAAATCAGATTAATAGGTTAATTATATGACATAAAAAAATTGTAAAAAGGTTAAGTTATAAATGGACGTACGGACTTTTTGGTAACGATTACAGAGTTGCTACGCTTTCTAAATCGTACCTAAACGTTATTGGAATCATCATGCAAAGTTTGAAATTAATAGGACAAAATTAACGAAAAGAACTAATCGTTCCGGACAGACAGAAAGACCATAATTAAAGAAAAGCATACCTTTTGAAACAATGTAACATTCTGTCTGTGTCTGTAGCTTACAATCTCGCTAACTGCTGGTCCGAAATGCTTCTGCATTACAGTGAAGCTTTTTATAGATCCAGGAAAGGTTTAAAACTATTTTTGGGTTAGGTATGTCAATCGCTCCCTACTGTTATCTGAAGTTTTCTAAACACGTCCTCTCATTCGTTGATTTATAAACTTTAAGTACCTATATTAAATCTTAATTGGTTAACTTAAGATGACAGTGTCCAAACTTTTGCACCAGTAATATCAATCTACAAAAGAGATACATCTGATATTCATCATTGGGGATGTACATAAATTTATCGTCCATTGTCTTATCCCTTTATATCTCTGGTAGTTTCAAAAGCTGCCTACATTAGCCTACATCAGGAATCTAAATGGATAAGACAATGAACGATGAATTGATGTGTTCAATGATGGCAAACAAAATTAACCCCTTCTGATCATTGGTCGAGACGTTAAGACACTACTTGTTTAGGATAAACCAATTTAAATTCTATTAAAGTACCCATAAGTTTTTGATCCAACGATTAAGATAACGGGGTTTTAAAACTTGGGATACCAGTGCAATTTACAGTCCAATGTTCCCTCCCTCCCTGGTATTACTGTGTTTGTCATATTGTACAGGGAGGGAGGAGACATTGGAGTGTAAATTACTCTGGTGCCCAAAGATTTATAACACAATATCTAATTTTGGGTACTTTTAACTAAGATTAATACAACAAATAATTTAGATCTACAGAAGCATAATTTTATTTAAGACTATTGGGGATATACAGCAATTTATCATCCATTGTCTTATCCCTTTAGATTCCTGAATATTGTTAAAGTGCATACGAAGAGTCTTTCTTATTCACGACTTATAGGGTGCTTAAAAAAAAAAATCTTGAAAGCGAAGCTTTCCTACATTTTTGGAATAGATATTACCTTTTATCTTGGTATGGTAGAATTGTACTATCTAGATTACTATTGCAGGATCTAGATTACTATATTTATTACTAGCGGCTTCATCCCTGTTATCTTTATTCAGAGGGGGCTTAAATTTAAAAAATAGCCTAAGACCAGCTTGCAAAATAATTCGAAAAACCTTACTACTTTAATTAATAGGATAAACATTCAACCAAAAAATTAAAAACCTAGAACAGATTAATTAAATGTCAAAATATTTTTGTATAAAAGTTACAGGATGTTTATCTGTATATATGTCTATTAGGATCTCGCTAACCCCTGAACCGATCGGGTTATTCTTTACAGGATTGCTTCTCATAGGTCCTGGGAAGGTTTATAACTATTCTGGGGGAGGGTACCACAACCCTCCCAGGAGAAATCAACCCCTAGAAGAATTGCACCAACAAATTTTTTTAAAATCTAAAATAAAAATTGGTTTATCGAATTCAACTTTTCCCCACCTTATCAAGTGCCCCTAGAGGCTTTTATGGGGCGTAGCCGATAGTATTGATATAAAGCAACCCTAACGAGTGTCTCTTTAAGAATGTGAAACATCTTTATAACAACTTTATACAATAGGGGTTCAACTTTTTTTTAAAATTCTGTATAAAAATATGCATTTCAATTGAGGTCTTGAAATTTTATTTAGGACTTGCACACTCATAGGGATCTTAAGGGATAAGACAATGGACAATAAATTGATATACATCCCCAATGATAATAAAAAAGTTTAACCTTTTTGTAGATCAAATGATTGGTTGAAACGTTAGAAGGGTACTAATCCAGTAAAAGTACCCAAAGATTCTGAGCTAGCGAATAAGATGTTATAAAACTTTGGGTACCCGAGTAATTAACAGGCAAAGCGCCCCCCAAGCAGGTACGTTAAGGAATGGGATATTATTTTTAATTTATCCTACCATCCACTCCGATCATAACAGGCAAAATAACCCCATTAGGACATTGATAAAACCTAAAAAAATCAATATTAAATGCTAACGAATTGCAGAACTACTTTATAAACTTTTGGCAAGGTGTATAATTTACAGTTCATTGTCCACTCCCTTTGTCTCTGTGTTCAAAAACCATTTATTAGGATGTTCTAAAAGGGGTAATTTCGTAGTTTACCATGTGCGTTGTGTTAGCATGTCCCGAAATAATCATATTAGGATGTACAAAAGAGGTAATTTTATTATGTGCATTGTGTTAGTCTGTCCCAAAATAATTATATTAGGATGGTCTAAAAGGGGTAATTTTGTAGTTTACCATGTGCGTTGAGTTAGCCTGTTCCGAAATAATTATATTAGGATGTACTAAAGAGGTAATTTTGTAGTTTACTATGTTATTTATTACATTGTATTATAGATAGACCGCAGATATTAAAATGAAAAAATAAAGTTAACACCAATTATGTTAGCCACAAGGAGCCAAACACCCGGTCTGATAATAGTACAATACAATACATGATTTTATAGTATTGCTTAGAACTGGTTTAAAGCAAGAGGATATTGATCGGTTTTGAAGCCATGCTGGGAATAACTTTGAGCCGGTCTACAGGAATAATAAAAATTGCATTAAAGTGCCAAATTTTGTATTGTACCAGTTCTATTTCAACGGATATTAACCGGTTTCAAAGCCATACTGGTTATCGGCTCATATTAAAAACAGCTTTTCGTGGATATAAAAATGTACAATTAGAAGATTAAAACCATTTTTTAGCCATGAGATGCTGAAATGATAATAAAACATCCAACTTTTGAGCCAGTCTATTTGGATAATGAAAATTGCATTGCAGCGCCAAATTTGGAATTGTACATTGCAGTTATGTGTCACGACATGAGAGAGAGAGGGAGGGGACAATGGACTATTTAAAACACTAGTCCCCAAAGTTTTATAATAACGTTTTCTTATTCGTTGGATTAACAATTTTGGGACACTAGTGCATTTTGATTGATGGTTTATTAAGCTGAGTGTTCAAATATTTCAACCACTAATTTTAATCAACAGAAAAGGGTAATTTCCTTATTATTATCCTTTGGAATGTACATTAATTTATCGGCCATTGTCTTATCCCTTTAAATCCCTGTGTCACGACAGTTCTGCGATAGGGGAACTCAAATATTCACTCAGGGATATTAAGGGATAAGACGTTGCACAATAATTTTGTGGAAAAGTTTGGACATTATTAGTTTCTAAACCCAGAATTTACTGGGTTAATACAGCACCAATAATGAAAAACAAAGTTACCCTTCAGTAGATTACAATTATTGGTGTAAAAGTTTGGACATATCTAGTTTCTAGACAATAGACGATAATTTGATGTACATTATGATAAATGAAGTTTGAAGTTACCTCTTCTGTAGATTAAAAGTAAAACTATTAGTTGAAAAATCAGGGATTATTATATTAATTCAATGGACGTATTTTGGACGAACATCACCAATTATGAGAATTAAAATTGACCCTTCTGTAGGTAAACTGTCTTTATTAGATGCAAAGCTACTCTATAATATTAAAATGTCTGTCAATCCGTATGTCTGTCAGAAACGGTTAATGAAAAAAAAACACTGCTATTTAAGATAGTTGGCTGGAATTTTTTTTGTGAATATTCTTTGTATAAATGAGTATCCAGTATATAAATCACTTTGTCCGTCTGTCTATCAGTCATACTATAAAAGACCAAAATATATTTTATGCAAAAAGGTTTCGTGATAATATAAATAATAACATAATATTTTGTTTCAGAATAAAAAAAAATGTTTATGGTATTAGATCGAGTTGAGTCAGCCGTTTGGCATGCGTTTGATTTTCTAGCACTGGAGCCTGGAGGACAAGCGAGAAAGAGTAAATTAAAGGTAGGCTTCGCTTTCTCTCTCTCTCTCTCTCTCTCTTTCTTCCACTTTGTCTCTCTCTCTCACTCTTTCTCTTTTCATACAGTACTTGAAAATCTTGTGTAATATATTATAGATTGAATTTTTTGTAGCTGTCTATAGTGCCCTAGCAAATGGGGA
The DNA here is from genome assembly GCA_900241095.1 of Acartia tonsa. Classification (NCBI taxonomy): domain Eukaryota; kingdom Metazoa; phylum Arthropoda; class Copepoda; order Calanoida; family Acartiidae; genus Acartia; species Acartia tonsa. Next base: position 4,896 of record LS056305.1, read on the forward strand.
TATATTTGATTTTGGGATTTGGCCTACCTATTCTATTGACGTCAGGAATACCATATATCCCATCTCTTTTCTAGGGGGCTTCTTTCCCCCTTTAATTTTCTCTTTCCATCTACTATGTCGTCAATAGAATAGGTAAGTCAAAACCGGTGACATTTATCCCCATTTATTCTAAACACAGCTACTTATCCAATTTTAAGGTTTTGACAGCCAGCTTTGGTCATATCCTTGATATTCCCGGCTCTGAAAGCGGGATAGACGATTATAGGTACGACCTTTTATTAATTTGCAGTTTCCTGTAGCGATTAGGTATATATATATAATCATTCAAATGCTGTTTTAAACCAATCTTTGACACGAATTCTTGTTGTTTTAAAATTTATAGAAACTCACGGAGTGTAGATTACACTAGTACCCAAAGTTTTATAACCACGTTATCTTATTCGTTAAATCAGAAACTTTGGGTATTAATTTTTTATTAGTTAGGTACAAACTTTTCAACTATTTTTTTTAATCTACAGAAAAGAAAATTTTATTTATTATCATTGGGTGTGTATATTAATGTATTTTCCATTGTCTTATCCCTTAAGATTCCGTATTTTAAATAAGACAATAGGAAGGTTGCGTGAATATTTTTTATAGTTAAATAATAGTTCTAGACATTAAGGGGGGATCTAAAGGGATAAGACAATGGACAATTAATTGATTTACATCCCCAATGGTAATAAAAAGGTACCCTTTTTATATATTAAAAGTAATGGTTGAAATAAAATTCAAAGTAAATAAAATTTAAAGATAATTTATATTTCAAAAAATAAAAATAGAAGCTACGCCCCTAGAGGCCTTTAAACATGATTTTATTCGGTTCAAAAAGACATATAGACAAACATCCTGTTACTTTTATATGACAATTTTTATTTTTAGAAGCACGGACACTCTGACGTTTGAACAATACAGATTCTATTTGAAGAATGAAGTATTTGCCTCTCTTCCAGATAAGGTAAGGAGCATAGGTTTGATGCCTGACCGATAGACTGACGGACAAAACAGAGCCTCTAGAGTAAGGGATTGACAATTGACTCTAGGGGCGTGGCGACGCTTCGGGTACAAGTCCTCTCCAAGTCACCTTTAAACATGCTCTGCATTTTAAATTGCAATGTAACTCGCTCAATTGCCTAGGGTATCAGCACCCATCAGACAACCAACCTTTTGATTGCACGACCTTTGTCTGATAAGTCCTAAATGTGCACGGTAGTGAGTTGCGCCTGTTTTGGGCCAAGGAATTTACCCTACTCTAACTATTTATGTCGCACATCTGACATAATAGTACTAGGAACCATTTTTAAAGTCTTAAGTTATGACGCGATGTTGGACCGAGATTCGAACCTCTCCCCTTCCCGACGACGAGCGAATGCACTACGGGTTGAGCTACGGTCGCGGTTTAAGAGGATGGGATACACCACAAGATCTTATTTTGGTGTATCACTGAATCAAACCTTGCTTTTTTGTGCATGATTATATGGTTAAACAACCCTTTGATTCCACGACCTTTGTCTGTTTGGAAATTTTAGGGGCCAAGGCATTCCCCCTACGCTAACTATCAATATCAAGCACCTGCCATAGCAGCAGTATGAACAAATCAATTTTACCGAGAATCTTTACTAAATCTTTCAGCTATGTATACGAGAAAATTACATTCTTCAATAACGTTACGGACGGACGGACAGACGGACAGACAAAGTGATTTAAACACATTGTATTACTTCAGCTTGAGCTGGAGGCACAAATCCTAGTGGAGGAAAAGTTGGAGAACGTTTGTTGGCTCATTTGTAAACAGCCCTATACAGGTGAGCTTTAATAATGGTACCCAAAGTACTTTGGTTATCATTATTACTATCATTTATTACATAAAGGTTATATTTATTGTGATTCCTGCAGCAATTAGGCATAATCTTAATGGCAAAGCAGCTCTATAATTAATACTAAAACGTCCGTATGTTCATTTTAAAAATGTTGATATTTGGCCTTTTAAAGAATATCCTATTATTTGATTTTTGTAGTAGTAGGATTCCTAGGAACATTAGGTATAATTTTATAAGCAAAGCAACTCTATGATAAAGTATTAACATGTAAGTATGTCTATATTAAGTACTTTGGGTACCATTATTATCGCTTGATTACTTTTTTTAAAACTAGCAGTGAAATGTCTTATTCAAACATTAATTTTAATCTACACAAGGGAAAACTTTGTTCACTATCATTTGGGATGTACATCAATGTTTTGTCCATTGTCTTATCCCTTTAGATCCCTGATTCTTGTTGATAACAATTAAAGCATGCTGTAAAACTTGAATAATTAGCAAAAGAGAACCAAATCTAAAACTTTAACTTATGGACTTGGACATACAGCTTAACGGACGGACGGACGTACATTAAATATATAAAATGTAAGGAAACACTTATAACATAAATGTAGAATATACGTGGATATTATGACAGGAGAAAAATTGTTGTCCATTTAGGTTGCAGTTTCTTATCGCATTTCGTGGTAGGGTCGTTTATCCAGTAGGAGATGGATTAAAGGAGGGGGGTGAGGTATATTGTTATTCTAGCCCGCTACAGAGTTCTCTTTATTATAGAACATGAAAATCTGATCTAAGATCCAAGTAATAAAAAATCCATTACAAAAAAGTTTTTTCATACAAATTTTGTTTTGTCTTTAGAACGAGGAAATCCTCTCTTCAGTGAGAAATGCGTTAAGCAGGTATTATCAATCAATCATTTAATCTAGGGATTTTTAGGGATAAGACAATGGCCAATAAATTGATGTACATCCCCAATGCTTATACACAAAATTACCCATTCTGTAAATTAAACTTAATGGTTGAAACGTTAGAACACTTAACTTAATGAATCAGCCAATAAAAATTCACAAAAATCCCTAAAGTTGTAAAGCCAACGAATAAGAAAGCGTTATTTAAAAACTTTGGGGACCAGTGTAATAAACAGCCCATTGTCCCCTCTCTTTCTTATTATCAATAAATCACTAAATCTCAGTTTAACTTTGAAGCATGGTATTGACATAAGATTTGATAACAATTGTTCAAGGTTAAACAAGGAAACGAGAACTTTTTTTTTCAAATAAATTCAGTTGTTGGTTAGAGCTGTTTCGATAGACCTATAAAGCTTATTCGTTTTTTGTTTTCTTATTAGAATTGTATATCAAATAACGCAATCCTAATAATAATCCAATCGTTTTTTTACAGACTAGTATTAACTGTTCAATTTCTGAACAATCCATCATTTTAAAATTCATAATTTTATAATTTCTGTTATATTATTAGCTCTGGAGAATTTTCTGTATGTTAGCTGAGTTAACACATGATGAAGATACTAACAGCCTACAGGTATACAGACAGATGGACAGACAGACAGGCAGACAGATAGACGGACATAAAGACAGACATAAAGACAGATAGACAGACAGATTATGAGTTAACACATGATAAAGATACTAACAGCCTCCAGGTATACATACAAACAGACAGACAGTCAAACAGACAGATAGACAGACAGACAGAAAGACAGGTAGATTATGAGTTAACACATGATGAAGATACTAACAGTCTTCAGGTATAAGGCCAGATAAACAGACAGACACATAGACAGACATACAGACAGATAGACATACAGACAGATAGACATACAGACAGACAAATAGACAGACAGACAATTGGCAGACAGATTATAAGTTTACACATGATGAAGATACTAACAGCCTCCAGGTATACAGACAGACAGAAATTCATAAAGACAGACAGACAAAGAGTTAAACAGAAAGATATTTTGACAGAAAGATAGACAGACAGATAGACAATTATACAGACTGACAGACAAGCATAGAGACAGAAAAAGACTTAGACAATTTGGCAGACAGATAGACAGAAAAACATAGAGACAAAAAGACAGTTAGACTAGTCTTTTAAAAATAACTTTTTTCAGTTTGACTGATTTTTATGGTTATTGACCTTCTAGAATAATACATCTATTATTTTTAGGTCATTATGGCTGCGAGAGAAGTGGAATTAGTCTGTCAACAGGTTTAACATATTTGATGCTTTCCCTCAAAGTGCATATCGAGCACTGAACCCTATGTCTAACCTTTGCGGGTCTATTAATTAACCATTATAAACTTATCTAACCTTACCTATTAAAAAGCAAACATATTTCAAATTGTTTTAGGGGGTTTATGTGCTGTACAGAGCATTTTAAGGAAAAATACCACATATGTATTTCTGAAAAGCGTAGCTACTTCACAACTAGGGTCTGTACGTATGTATGTCCGATTAAGTTCATACTCCTTGTTTATCGACCGATTTTAAAGATTCAACAATAAGATTACGCATTTTTTATCATATATGTCATATTCCGTCATTTATTGACAATTCTTTATGAATGAGATTAGTGGGGTGCACAGGTTTTGGAAAAATTTGACAACCCCTCTTACTATTTTTAATTTTCATCTTAAACCAAAATTGAGGGAGGGGTTTGTAATGTTATTGGTAGGGGGAAGGGGTTAAATACTTTGCACGCCTCTGATTAAGATAATTTGATTTTATAATACTCAGGTATCTAAAGGAATAAGACAATGGCCGACAAATTGATGTACATTGTACATCCCCATTGATGATACACAAATTTACCCCCATCTGTAGAAAACAATTAGTGGTTTAAACGTGTGGACACTCAACTTAATGAACCAACCAGTCAAAATTCAATATATGTACATATAAGTCCCCAAAGTTGTTAGGCTAACAAATGAGAAAACATTATTATAAGACTTTGTGGGCTAGTATAATAAACAGCCCAAAGCTGTGCAGGATTGTGACATGGGTGTACTCAAAGTTTTAAACATACGCAATTGAAAAAAGGCTATTTTTGTTTAGTGATTTTTTCTAAGCTAGTAGTGGCCAAACTTTTAAACCAATAATTTTTATCTGCATAAGTGGTATTTTTGTTTATCATCATTAGGTTAAATTAAATTATTTTTTAGTTTTTGAATTGTCTTGGCAACAGTGAGAGTTGGGAGCCCGAAACCAATTATTTTTATCTGCATAAGGGGTACTTTTGTATATCATCATTGGATTAAATTAACCTATTTCTTTAGTTATTGTATACAAGCTAGAAGTTTCCTAACTTTTAAACCAATAATTTTTATCTTCATAAGGGGTACTTTTGTATATCAGCATTGGGTTAAATTAAACTATTTTATTTAGTTTTTGAATTGTCTTGGCAACAGTGAGAGTTGGGAACCCGAAACCTTTTATTTTTATCTACATAAGGGGTACTTTTGTATATCATCATTGGAACAAATTAACATATTTTTTTAGTTATTGGATACAAACTAGAAGTGTTCAAACTTTCAAACCAATTATTTTGTATCTGCATAAGGGGTACTTTTGTATATCATCATTGGGTTCAATTTTTTTAGTTTTTGAATTGTCTTGGCAATAGTGAGAGTTGGGAATCCGCAATTCTTTATTTTTATTTACATAAGGGGTACTTTTGAATATCATCATTGGATCAAATTAACTTATTTCTTTAGTTATTGGATACAAGCTAGAAGTGTCCAAACTTTTAAACCAATAATTTTATTATTCAGGGGTACCATCATTGGGTTAAATTAAACTATTTTATTTAGTTTTTGAATTGTCTTGGCAACAGTGAGAGTTGGGAGCCCGAAACCTTTGACGAGGTAACAATTTTTATTTTTTTAGTAGCGAAGCTACTCTAAAGGTTAACATGTTCAGTCTGTCTGTAAGTCTTGTACTCAGCACTTTTTTTAATCACTCCAGGGATGTTAAGGGATAAGACAATAATCCTATGATTTAAATTTACAATACATGATTTTTCAGCATGGCTTAGAATTTGTATGAATCGGGTTCGAACGGATAGATTTTCAGTTTTCTGCGAACATAAAAATAAAATTTAGATTATTTCCAACTTTGTTGGCACCGAGGGGACAAAGGTCGGACCAACAAACCAATCATATTTCTTTTCATTTACTTACCTCCGGAAAACTGTCTATTAACCATTGATAAATATTTTTGTGGTGCTTTCACACTAAATACCCTGTTAAGCACTGATACCCACCCCCCATTAATAAAAAAATGAAAATAAAGGAGGGGGGGGGGGTCATTTGTTTGTTAGGTCATGTAAGGTTAGGTAATATTAGCTTCTGGGTAGCCCTGCAGAGTTATGGCCCCCTACAGCGGTTATACATTGGAAAGAAAAGAACTACCCTCAACTTTTTTACATGTTTTTAAAAAATACGTGAGAGAGGGTTTTCAGTGCTTAACAGGACACCTTGGATAAAGGCTCCATATATTCTTTATGAAGTGCTGGAAAGTGTCATGTGTGACGTCATAAAAATACGTCTAAATTTATCTCTTTTTAGGGGTTTCACCTCTCATCACTCCTATTAAGGCCTATTTTTATGACGTCACACATGACACTTTCAAGCGGTTCTTCTTTTATTTTAGATAGTTTCAGTGATGCCTGTGTTCAAGTTTTCCATATTTCTGGCGTTGTTGGAGTCTAAATACGCCAAGGAACTAATCTTTATCTTTAATATACGGATAATATGCGGATAGTGTGCGGATAACATACGGATAGTGTGCGGATAATATGCAGATAGTGTGCGGATAATTTACGGATAATATGCGGATAGTGTGCGGATAATGTACGGATAATATGCGGATAGTGTGCGGATAATGTACGGATAATAAGCGGATAATGTACAGATCTATCTTTCTGGCGTTGTTGGAGTCTAAATACGCCAAGGAACTAATCTTTATATCAAGAGATATATAATTCAGGGGTTTAAAGGGATAAGATAATGGCCGATAATTTAAAGTACATCCTTAATGATGATGCACAAATGTGCCCCTTCTGTAGGTGAAACGTTTGCAACTGAACCAACCAATTAAAATTCAATAAAAGTCCTCAAAGTTGTCAAGCCAACGAATAAGAAAACATTATTATAAAACCTTTGGGACTAGTGTAATAAATAGTGTGTGGATTATGTAAGGATCATATGCGGATAATATATGGATAATATGCGGATAGTGTGCGGATAATATGCAGATAGTGTGCAGATATTATGAGGATAATGTCCGAATAATATGCGGATAATATACGGATAATGTGCGGATATTACACGGATAATGTGCGGATAATATACAGATAATAGAGCTAATCACAAACGGTTTATTAGGGATCCCTTAAAAATAAGGGTATCTTTAGCCTTACTTTAGTTTAGGGGAGATAGTCTACCCTTAAATTTAGTAATGTCAAGCTTAGGTAAAGATTTTGATAGGAATACTTTAGCCTTACATAAACCTATCATATCAATATAAGGTACTCTAAGTTGTCTTCCTTTGCCAGCCCCCCCTCCACATCTACCCTTTTCAAACGATTCCCCCCCAATGAATAGCCGCCATAACACTCACCATTCCCCTCCTCCCCCCGTCCCTTAGTGTTCTTTCAATTGGGGTTATATAAGAAAATTTTCATTAGCAAAGTTTCATTAGACTTAGAGGCGTTAAAAATTATCATGAATGAGGCTGTATATTCTATTTTAAGTTTTCTACATTTTTTCCCTTAATCTTAATCTTGTTTTTACTA
>LS056306.1:0-12577 GCA_900241095.1 Acartia tonsa
AGAGATAAAATTAGTTTCTTGCCCTGCATTTTGTAACAGTTTGAAGGAAAATTGGGTTAGGAGAATTGTATGGGCATACAGGTTGTTTTCATTCTAATTTGAAATACAGTCTTCTTTGCTTAATATGAGTGATTTGTCTTTTGCAGCTAAAATAAGATTGGATAGTTGAGTATATTTTACTCACAATTTTGCTTTAACTCTGTTAACATTTATATTCTGATTATTCAGTTCTGACACTCTACAAGTATCAATGTACGTTTTTCCTACCGTTTTAGAACTTCGCTTTTATAGATGTTGTCATCCTTGTATTATTGTAAATTTTTGTGTAAATACCAAATTTGACCAACATTTGTTTGCTAAATAGTTGAATAGGGGATGGGTCAATACATGGTTGTATGTATATATACATTGTAACTTGAATATTTCTTGTAGCGAAGTTACTTTAAAAGTGTCTTTTTGTAGGTTTAACTATTCTCTTTGATGGTTCAATTTCTTCTCTTTCTCTCTCTCTCTCTCTCTCTCTTTATCTTTTAAACTATTAAATCTGAGGCTTTTAGAAGGAGGTTGAATAAAACCCCCTGACAAATTATTAGGATTGTATGCACCCCTCTAGATGTCCATCCACTTACACCACTCTACACCTCCATACAAGGGGAGTAGAGGGACAAAGCGTCTTAAAATCAGCCATGTTACGTCATAAAAATGAGGATTTATTATCTCTTTTTTAGGGGTTTTCTCTCCCTCTCCTCGTCTCATCTCCCTCATTTTTATGACGTCACATTGCTGATTTTTTAGACACTTTGTCCCGCTAAAAGAGGGATGTCTTGTAAAAAGTTCCATCCTTCTTGTTGTTAATATTACACCCCCTAAAGATTGCACCCCCCTTTAATTTTGGATCTGAATGTCAATATCATAAGGTTGATGGAAAAATTTTTGGGTGTGCTTCGCACATCCCCCTGGCAAAACCCTTTGCACACCACTGTGCACATCATGTGCTACTATAAGGAGATGTATTGACTGTTTTGTTGTAACTGACACTCAATATTTACAATAATTCTTATTGATCAACAATAACCAGGGATCTTAAGGGAGAAGACAATAAACAATAACTTATGTACAGTGTACATAACAAGTAATAATTGACAAAATAACCAGGGAGTAAGGGAGGGGATAATGGATCAAATATTAAATTTTTAGGAGTCTCAGACTTTGGGTACTGGCTTAAAGAGAATGTGCTAGAATTAAGCAGCTTCTGACTGAGTTTGGGATGGGTACCAACGCAGGAAATGCCGCTACTCGCTGTGTTAGTTTTGAATATAGCAGACGGAGAGTAGTTTAAATATAAAAAGTTAATAATACACGGCTCCCCTCCCATATTATATTTAGGGGAAATATCCCTTGCCCCTTGCCCACACCTCTCTTTTCCCTTTCCCTGTCATCTGGAGAGTTCCAGGGAGATTTTTCTAGTGATTAATTACAGAATGGTTACGTCAGTCTGATATACTGGTAATCTAATTTTCAAATGATTTTTTTTCTTGGAATTTGTTTCTTAGTTTATAGTTTTCAAAATTTTATTAACAAACCTTTTACAATTTCCTTCAAATTTTCTGGATTAATCTGGATTTCATGGCCTTTCTTTGAAAACTCTTAAATTGAATGAATTGCCCATTGTCCCCTCCCTTACTCCCTGCAAAATAACCCTTTTTTTAAATTAAAATGATTGGTGGAAAGGTTTAAAAACTGCTTGTTTGCATAACCCAATTAAAATCTATCAAAGTCCCCAAAGTTGGTTAGCCAACAAACAAGAAATCATGTTTATTAATCTTTGGGAACCAGTACAATTTGCAGGACATTTTCCCTTTCCTCCCTGAAAATACCATAAAGAAAACCTGACAATTCCAAGGGGAAAGTACAGGATCATAAGACACAATAAATTGATATCAAATATTTAAATTTTAGGATTTTACTGATAAATTAAAATTTAGTAAACACAATGAAAATGAGACTATAACAATTATCTCCATGAGTAGAGTTGTTGTTATTATTAGACAAGGATAAATGAAGGGATAATGATGTTAATTCTGTCTTGGCGAAAACCTATTATTTTAAAGTAGTAGGGATTTTAGTTTAGGTATAGTAAAATTGTCTTTCAACTTTGCATGGTGATTCATTTTAAATTATTTAAAATATCGTTTTTGTTGTCCTAAGAATCATTATTCCAAAAATAAGATTAATCGGATAATTATATAATTCAAAAAGTTGTTGTCATAGGTACATTACATTAAGCTATGCATTTACAATAATTAACAATTAAATATAACTTATGTTATAGGAATCATCATGAATTGTTTCAAATGGATAAGATTATTCTAAAATGTCTAAATTAATTAAAAGAGCTAACCGTTATGGATCCTAATTATAAAAAGCTTCGCTTTTGAAAAGGATTTAAAATATTGGAAAGAATTGTATGTAAGAAGGAAGAAATTATATCGATATTCTCTCGTTTCCGGCACAATGAATCACCACTATACAACAAACAAATGTACAAACAAACATATAAACAAATCAGGGAAGTAAGGATGTGCCAATGAATGACAAAATAGCCTACAATCTTATGTCCACGTGCAAAATTTTGCCTTAAGTAGCTGTTAAATATTGAGGAGAAATAAAATAAATAGACATTCTATTTGTTTCAAATTTTTAGCAAATTTCCTTTTTCACAAAAAATATTTAATATATATTGAACTTTTAACTACACTTAAGCATCAAATTTGTTTTCTAGATCATTATAATTATGCATCAAACGTTGATAAAACTAAAGAAACAAAATTATCTTTAAATTTGATTGACGACCTTACTGTTTGTAGAGTTAAACGTAAGGATTGGAGGAAAGTTAATTTAATTTTCCAATGTCCTATTCCTCCTGCCCTGAATTTTTGTGCACATGGTTTCTATCAAATGACCATTCACACTTCACAAACCCAATAAATATTTGTTACCCCCCCACCCCCCTCCACACACACACACAAAATCCCCAACCTTTTACGGAGGAAAGGGGCAATGGGCAGTTTATTACACTAGTCCCCAAAGTTTTATAAAAGCGTTTTCTTATTTGTTGTCTTTACATCTTTGGAGAATTTTATTGAATTTGATGGTTGGTTCATTAATTTGTGTGTCCAAGACAGTTTTTTTTTAAATTACTAAATTTATTTTTGTTTCAGCGGACAACTGTCAAACTTACTTACCCCTTTTTTTTATCAACTGACCAACAGAATGCAGGGGTCTAAAGGGATAAGACAATGGCCGATAAATGGATGGGCATCCCCGATAATGATACAATGATGATACAAATTACACCTTTGTAGATAATAATTAGTGGTTAAAACGTTTTGACATTCAAGAGTCCCCAAAGTAATTAAGCCAACGAATATAAGAACTAGTGTTATAAGCAGCCTAAAATACCCTCCTCCCTGAATAGAATATCACCCCTTATTATCAATGGAAAGTTTCTTCTTACTGCCATATGTGGAGGGGTGACCAATCAAACACATTACAATAGGTTATTATTATTTGGATGATAGCTAATTTCAGGGTTCGATTTTGTACAGTAGAATTTTTGTTCATAGAGTTATTAAGATATTTTCTCGTATTCATTCGAATCCGGTGGATAGGAACCGGTTCTCATACATACGAAAAAACGATGTCTAGCATCGTATTATATCCAGCTTTCTACGAATATAAGAATGTACTATCATAAGATTAAAACCAGTTTTTTTCCCCGAGATGCCGAAGGCACGGGCTACATTCTATATTGTACATTCTATATCCGCGGAAAGCCGTTTATAATACGCTGCAAGAAATAACTATTCAGAATCTTTCAAAGTTTAAGAGATGCTTAAAACCAAATATTTATTTAACTTTTAGATGTAAGTATGTTAGCTGTTATCATCATCTGTGCTTGCGTTCATTATCGGACCACTGGGGATTTGTCACTATTATTAGGGTGATTAAATCAAAGGCTAGTATATATGAATTTGATAACAGTTATTTCTCGCATCGTATTATAAACGGCTTTCCGCGGATATAGAACGCTGGATATAATTCGATGCTAGACATAGTTTTTTCGTATGGATGAGAACCGGTTCTTATCAACCGGATTCGAATGAATGCGAGAAAAGATATGTTCATTCATAAATACAGGACGGAAATTATACAACCAAAACTCAAGGTCCAGAGTAAATACGGACTTTCTAGAAGGAAACAAATTTATAGTTGCTATAACTTTCTAATTTTTACCTAAATATTACAAAAAGTCATAATGCCAAGTTCGAAATCGATAGGACAATTCTAAAATTGCTTAATTTACAATAAGACCTATTTGATAGGAACGTGCAGTCAAACGAATCGACCCTAAATATACAAAAAGCTTCTCTATAAATTATACGTCTAAATAATTTTTGCGGGAAATCATATTATATACTTTGTTTTAAATTAACACCCCTACATAAGTGAATGGTATAACCAATATATGAGAAGGGGTCAAAACTACCCCCCTTGAAGTGAAAAGAAGAGAAAACCCATATATCATTTTAATCAGGCACATCCGGGCACAGGTGCCACAATATTTGAGTTGGAAGGGGTATATGTGCATTAGTTGCGCACAAATAACATGATATTGATTACATATTTTTTAACATAAAGTAATATGTTGTCTATATAAGATCTCAAAAACGGCAGATTTTTCTTGAATATTAACAATTAATTCAGAGCATGTGTTAGCTTTTTTTCATTATCAAAAGGTTTGAGATTAACTGGACAATTATAACATGCCTATATTTACTATTACTTGGTTACTTAAATTAGAAAAGCTTTGCTTCTGAAAACATTCATGTTATGTCTGTTTACATCTAATATCTTTAAACTTTGACGTCAGATAATTTTGTTTTACCTAATTCAATTTTAAACTCAACATTTATTACATAAAAACTCTTCATGTTTTACTCATTCTAAACCGAAGTTTTTCTACATTAAGAGAATGACCCTTCGATTGCTAGAATCGTCATTTATTTTGAAACCTTGCTTGGAGAATCCTGTATTTAGGTATAATCCATAATCCATCTATCTATCTATCTATTTTAAAGGGAGAGGATGAGATGACCAAAATGCAGAAAGCTTTGCTTTTAACAAGGATGACACTAACATTTACGAAATCTAAGCTGAATGAAACAAACTTTAGAAGAAAATAACATACTAACGTTTTGAGATGGTATTATGTTATAAAAATTTGTATCTGGTCGTCCCAGGATTCCTCATTTTTAAATTAAGTTAAAAGGATAACCATAGTATTTGTCACAGGAATCGTCATGCAAACCTTTGGATTGACAGAAAGATTTAAACATGTCTTAAACTATGATTAAAGTACTTATATTTTTATTAAAGTTTAATTTTCATGAATTAATATTTGGTTTTTAAAACTACTTGACTTTTAACAGCAAAAACTACAATAAAAACTAAATATAACTTCATATCTCATTGTTAAAGAGATGAAATGGGCGTTGCAGTTGTTTTTATTTGTTTATTTTTATTCATTTTTAGTTTTTACCACCCTTAAAGTAAGCCTATTAAGCTTTAAAGAGAGACTCTTCTACATAGACTTGTATTCATCATAATATTTTAGTATTAAAATGAGTGTTTGTTGCTTAATATCAGCTTGATTAGAACCGGCTTTTAGTCATACTGAAAAATTATGTATAGCATCGTATTACAGACTATGTTTTACGATTATTTATTAAATAAACATCATAGAATTAATACCAGTTTTGTTAGTTGTATCGGGGCTAACAAAACTGGTTTTATTCTTTAATTTTTCATTTTGCTATCCACAGAATGCTGTCTATAATACGATGCGATAAATAACAATTCCTATTAACATAAACTATACATACTGCTGCTATGTCAAACGAATAACATTGAAGTATATGTGCGGGAATAAATTGGACCTTAAAATTTTCATGATACACAAAATTCTTAGACAAAGGTCATTTAATTAAAAGGTAGGTTAAACCAAATACATAGAGTATCTATTTAAGCTTTATTTTTAAAGCCATTGTTAGGACACATACACAGAAATAAATCATAATAAAGTAGAGATAATAGACAAATTAATCATAGATAAACTTCCCTAAAGAGTAAGTTCATTGGTTTTAAAGATCTTTGCTACGTTTTAGAGGAATAGGTTAGTGTTAAAACTACCAAAGTTACCAAAAACTAAATCAAGTTATCTATCCATAAGACAGATCTTTAAAAGAAAAAGACAAAATCACTTTTATTTAAGTCTATAGAATAATTTTAAATAATATAATAAAATATAACTTGAAAGAACCATTGATAATGAAAAACAGATTTTAAAATGTAAGTTATGTTGTGCCGAGATTCGAACCAATCAGTCGCTGGTTATGACAAACTGTTAGCGAGATCTTCTAATACAAATATACACACTGACAACATAAACGTACCATACTGTTAAAGGAATCATTATACTGAGTTGGAAATCAATGACAATTTAAACATGCCAAAATTAAAAATAAGTGCTATCCATTACGACTCTAAAATCATTAAATAAATGTATTATTTTAATCCACCATTTTAAACCATTACCAAGATATTACTGGACAAACAAAGACACACACATTCATCCAACTACTTTGGTATATAGAATATTAGTTGTTACGCCTCTAGGGTCCCTTGAAGGTGGGAAATCGACTCATCCCTATTTCAATTGTAGTTTTAAGAGGAAAAAAAAATGAAAAAATAAGTTGGGGAAATTCTTTTAGGGGTCGGTGGTACCCCCCCTCAAAATAGTTATAAACCTTCCATGGACATATGAAAAGTTACCCTGTAAAGGAGAACCAAATTGGTTCAGTGGTTAGCAAGATCCCTCGGTTCAAACAGACAGACATCCTCCTACTTTATTATAAAGGCATGTCTCTCTCCCTATAATGATAATATAAAAGGAAATAGTTTCTACTATTTCAAACCATTTCCGGCTAAAAAATTTATATTAAAAAAAGTTCGCTTGGCCAAAAAAAGTAATTTTATGTGTGGTTTTTATTTGCAAAAGTACACTACAAAAAGGTGAAATTAACGAATAACTTTCTAAATTTTACATTTTAAAATGACTTTAAATTGGGCAATCCTATTATATAAAGTAGGAAGTTTTTTTTGTAGGATCTTGCATTCTGGTTTTATGCTATTTTCAGTCCCCTTTAAAAAAAGAGGCCCTATGGGCTCAACTGCGAATCTACTATTATAAGTAACAATAACTAAATTTTTACATTAAACGTCAAATATTAAATAATACATTAAACGTCAAATATTAAATAATACAGTAAACTGTTATATAGTAACTGTGCCAAGTAGGTGTAGTTTTTAACGGCCTATATACGGCTCATAATGCACCTATAGTTAGTAATTGTGACACGGACAGACCAAAGTCACATAGTAGATTTGTTAGTTGTTCTGGTTGTCCCATTTGAATAAAATCTACATATAATAGTGGGATGGTACTAAATGTCTAATTGACCCTAATAACGAAAAAAACAAGGTTGACAACATCCATAAAAGCGAAGCTCTGAATCGGTAGTGTCAGAACTAAATAAGCAGTATATAAGTGTATAAGTCTAAACAATATTTTTTTAAAACTGCTCAAATACAGGATACTGTTTAAGGACATTGCTTTTAGGACATGTCTAAATTAAAAAAAAAAAACATCTGACCATTTCCAACGGCCGGACTTGCGGACGGAAAGACCGGAAAGTAAGTACTTTTAAAATCGTTTATTGAATGGTTTCTTTTCCTGAGGGAAAGGAACCTAGCTTTGACAAGCTTTTGAAGGCCCAAAATGGTAAAAATACTTCTTTTAAAATTAAATTCAAATAATCTCTTTTTGCTATTTAAATTTTTGTTATAATCAATAATCATATTCCTTATGAGTAATGAATAAATATTTTATTTGTACTTTTACTAGTTTCTTAGTCCATAGCCTGACCTCTAGGGGCTCTGTATTTTAATAAATGGATAGGGAATGGACAGAAGAACATTCCATTTCCAACACCATTCAAAAACCAATATAAAGCTTCTTATATTTGAAAATACATGGACAAGCAATGTCAAACGAACACCTAATTGACCCTAACAATGAAAAAAATAGCTGAAAAGCTGTTGAAAGCTGAAATTATTATACACATTCTTTTTATAAAAGTAACAGGATGTCTATTTTCTGTGTGTGTGTTTGTGTATCAGAGTAAAATAATAGAGGGGAAAGCGGTTGAATAACTGTATGTCCCCACTTATGGACTTTTAATTGGGTCTTTGAATGTCAGCCAATAGAATCGTAAATATTAACACAGCCAATTCGCTACAAAAGAGCAGAAATCAATTTTAATTTGAGCCTTTTAAAAACTTCCCAGTAAAATATCATAAAACCATCCAAAAACCATTATAAAGCTTCTTGAAATGGAAAAGACATTGGACAAGCAATGTCAAAGAAATAAACAAACACGCAGACATAGTTAAACTTTGTTAACAAGAATCTCGCTAACGGTCAAAAAAGCCTAATTCATAATTCAAAATATCATAATTTATAGAAAAATCTGGGGGATTAAAACAGTCATTCATAATATTTTGTACTGTATCGGCTAATAAATGTATTATGCAAACGTAGATGGGGATAATTTTTGTAAAATTCTAGGGAAAGTAGGCATGTATCTAAAGGGATAAGACAATGAACGGTAAATTGATGTACATCCCAATGATGATACATAAAATTAACCCTTCTATAGATTAAAATTAGTAGTTGAAACGGTGGAACACTTAATTTAAAGAATCAACCAGTTAAAATTCAATAAAGTCCCTAAAGTTGAGAAGCCAACGAAGTAGATAACGTTATTATAAAAATTTGTAAAATTCATATAAAACATGTGGATGTCATTACAAGGAAAATCATGTCATCAATATAGTCCTCAGATAATGGTCAGTAAGTTCTTCCATGGATCGAGACATCGTTATATTAACCAGTTGGAAATGTACATAATGAAGCATAATATAGATTCAGAGCAGGTTTTTTTTTACTATTGTACATCCGTTATAAAAAAACACTAATAGAAATTCATTTTTCTAGTACTTAAGATAAAATACATATTTCTTTATAAGATTACTAGCGGCTTCGCCCCAAGAGGTAATTTAAAAAAAAATTATTTTAAAAAAATTTCCTGTGCTGCCAATTTATGTAAAGGGGTGTTGGAGGTGTCCCACCCACCAAGAAAATAGCTTAAAACCACCACAGGACCAATAGGTATATACCATGAAGAGTAGAATCCAATCGGTTCAGTGGTTACCGAGATCTTAAGAGACAGACAGACGGAGAGACAGACGGACAGACAGACGGACAGACATAAAGCTACTTTGTATTATAGATAATGGATAAGGTTCTCCTAATGTTATCCTTCAAATTTTGAGAGATATATTATTATCTTAAAAGTGTTTTCTGAAAGTTAATTTGTATTTTTTGAACACATAATTTATTTATTTTTAAAGAGTTATTGATTTTCAAACTAGTAAATCCTAGGACAATTAGGAATAATGTAATGAAAGTAGCTTCTTTATAAAGTAACCTGAATCTTAGGTAATTGCGATAGATCATCATCGAATTTTTGTTCAAATTTGTCATATAAATTCATATTATTAAAATATTAATTACTCTGCACTTTATAATTATTAATTAACTAATGTTTATTTGTCCAACTGACAAATTTATTGAGCTTTGCTTTTGTAGATGTTGTCATACTTGTATTATTTTATATTCTATCTTGTCTATAAATACAAGTAACAAAAAAGTAACGTTTATAAATAACAGACAGAAAGACAGTCATATGCTAGTTATAGCGTAGCTGCGCTACTTGAAATAATAAAATCTTTGTTCCTTGGTTTTTCATAATCCAACAGATTTCTACTAGACATAACATTTACTTGCGGATTTTTAGAGATTTTTACTATAATATTTTTAAGCTAAATATTTTGTAACTTTTTGGCGGATTTAATTTTAATGTGCCAAAAGTACTCTACATATAATTGAGTGACGCAAAAACACAGCAATTCGTTTAGGGTGGGAGGGGATATTACAATGTAAATTACACTGGTACCCAAAGATTCATAAACACGATCTCTAATGGTTTGGCATGGAAATCTTTGGGAACTTTAAATAAATCTTTATTATGTGTTAAATTAAATCTGTAGTGGTTAAACTTTTCTATTATTAATTTTAATCTAGAGGGCAACGCTATTTGGGATCAATTCATCGGCCATTGTCTTATAAGTGGGTGTGATAAATTCCACCCAAAAAAGTCCAATAGACCGACGTACAACACCTTTTATCTAGTAAATGTGCTTTATTTTTTTTATTAGGTATTTTCAGGGATAAGAAAATGGACAATAAACTGATTTACAATCCAAAAAAATGCCCTTTCTGTAAAATAAAAGTGTAAATGTGCTGTCGAAAATTTGCAATCTAATTTTACATTGTTTTTTGTTTGTTTTGTTTTTATTAGGGATTTTCAGGAATAAGACAATGGACAATAAATTGTTACACAACCCGAATATTGATAAACAAAAGTGACCCTTCTTTAGAATAAAAGTGTATACACTACTAGTTTGAAAGCCACCAAAAAAAAAATTTTAACAAAGAAACCAATTTTTTTTGAGCTAACAAAAATATGATAATATAGTTATAAAACTTTGGGGACAGCATAATTTTCAGTCCAATGTCCCCTCCCTGACTTGTAATTATATATAGCTTTCCTATAGTATTGTGTAGAGTAAAAATAAAAACAATAAGGAACATTAACTGGAGAAATTTTCTAAAACCAGAGCCCTTAATTAATACCAGGGATAGAGGGCTAGGACAATGCATTATACAATTTAAAGAAATAATGAAAAGAGTAATGTAAATTTAAATAGTTATTTAACGCATTTTTTTTGGCTCCGAGGGGCCGAATTACTGGGCGAATGCAACGGTGTTTAGTACTTTTTTTCATTTTTTTTGTGGAAAATTTGCTATACTAATGGTAAAAGAAAAGAAAAAGTTTTCTTTTTTAGCAAATATCTTAAATTCTTATGGCGAAACCTCTTGATATTTAAGAAGAAAAATGGCTTTTTTAACCAATCTTTAAGAATTCCATATGAAGATGATTAAAGTCCCTCAACATATTATAACGTCATACGATAAAATAACCAATGAGAGGCCAGCATAAATTTAGCCTATTGGTCAATTACAGTGTATACTGGCCTCTCATTAGCTATTCTATCGTAGAACGTCATAATCTGTTGAGGGACTTTAATCATCTTCATTTCATATGCCCTAAAATCTTTCATTTAATCTAGTTAAAAAAACAAAAAAGTTTTGAACCAATGTATTACACTAAAACTTCATCTATACCCATTTAAGTTTTATTTTTATCGAAATCAACAAAGTACTAAATTATAATTTTTCATTGTCTTCTCCCAGTTTCCCTGCCTCCATAATAATAATAAATGAATGAAGTGTTTATTGGATAATGGTGCAGCCCAAACTGACTCATAATTTGATAATTTGTATAATATTAACTATTTCTAGTAAATAAACACTATTCAACCCAGGGAGTTAAATGGATAAGACATTGGCCGATAAATGGATGTACAGCCCCAATGATGATACACAAAATTACTCCTTCTGTAGATTACAAATAGTGGTTGAAACGTTTGGACTCTCTACTAAATGAACCAACAAATTAAATTTCAATAAAAGTGCCCAACGAGTATGTAATATTACTATAAAACTTTGGGGACTAGTGTAATAAGTATAATAAACAGCACTATGTCCCCTCACTCCCCGACTATTTCTGGTAAATAACGAAACCACTCTTTAACTAATACTATAGTGTGTCCGTTCTTCCAACATATCCATAGTATAGATGTATATACAGACAACTACCTCCCCTCATTTTTTCAAAGACCTCTTTCGTCTGATTCTAGATTATTTTCTGCTACTTGGCTGTGTTAATACAGTTGGTTAATTTTAAATGACCCAATAGGAAGGTTGCACAAGACTGTTGCGATGGGGAGATACAGTTATTTAACCCTTTCTCCCTTTAGTGTTTTACTCTAATGTTCTTCCATAAAAAGCTAATCAGTAAAAAAGGGAAACATTTTTTTTCTTCAAGAAAAAACGAAACAGCATAAAGTGCCTCCAAAAAAGTGTCGTCATATAATACAAAGTACCCAGGGAATAAGGTAGGGGAGTCTCAGACTTTGGGTACTGGCTTGAAGGGAATATGCAAGAATTAAGCAGGTTCTGACTGACTTTGGGTACTAGCGAATCAAATGCCGCTAACTCAAATGTTAGTTTTGAATATAACAGACGAGTATCAATAAACTTAATTTGTTAAGAGATGGCTGGTTTTAACAATTTTTTTTCTCCAGAAAATATCATTTCATAGATAAAAACTTTATTGTGATATTTGTGTAATAAACAATCTAAGAACCC
>LS056307.1:0-12573 GCA_900241095.1 Acartia tonsa
TTCAGTTATTTTTTCTCAACAATGGATCTTAAATGATTATTACTGAAAACTTTTATGAAAATGTTATTAACCAAAACTTCAAATAAAGGAAATAATTGCCGTTTGCGAAAATGTGTGCAAAAAGTTGCCAATATCTCGTTAGAAGGGACTTAATGGATTTTAATTCTTACTGCTTACGACTTAGTGGACTATAAACTATTAGAAAAGTATCACTTTAAGGTGAAATTTTTAGGGTAACCTTTTTTATTTTAAAATTCGCAGTGTGCAGCTTAATGTAATCAAAATTAATTTTTAAAATAAAATAACTACTGTTATATTATTTACTGAAGTTAAATGATGTTTAATAAAAAAACAATTGCTTCACTCTTTTCAATATAAACCCTACAGTTTTAGTCAAAAACTAACAAAAAATTACCCAAATCATGTCTAAGCAATGACAATGAGATAGCGCTATTGAATTCTGATTTCTACTCACCTCTCCTGAGCACTACAGCTCGAGTCCTAGCCCTTGTGGAGAATTCTTCCCTACATGGACATTAAAAATCAAAAAATTGTCTTAAGTACTTAAAATCTAGTAGAAAGACCCCATAATGTTTAGAATTTTTTATGGAGCATGTAAAGATCTTTCTATAAAAAGCTTAACCAGGTGTCTAACTCAATTCTAGCCAATTTGGCATAAAAAAGACAGATCCATCAAACATTTACACATGACAGGTCTCTCTAGTTCTTGATGTTTGACAGATCTTTCTTTTTGATGTCAAAACCTGATTAAGGTGTCTATAGAAAGGTCTTTGTATGCTCCATCAAAAATTATAAACATTGTGGGTTCTATCTACAAGATTTTAAGTACTTAAGACGGTTTCTTTTTTCTATGGGTTTGATGGGTTTGTCTTTTTGATGCCAAATTGGCAAGGATTGAGTCAGAAATCTGGTTAAGGGGTCTATAGAAAGGTCTTTACATGCTGGGGTCTATCTACAAGATTTCAAGTATTTTAGACAGTTTATTTTTTTTAAAGAAGACAAAACTGTCTTAACCCATTAGTGCCGAGCGCCACTTTTATGGGCCGATCGAGCTAAAAATTTCAGGGTAGCTTTATAATGGTCAAAGTGGAATTCCAATTTTTTTGTTTTGCTCTAGTGGCGTGCACAGGCAATAGATATGACAATAGATAAAGAACAGAATAAAGGGGAGGCTCACAAAAGGATGATGAAATTTGAAGACTAGAAACCGGATTTTTTCCATTTTCGGAACCAGGTTTTAATACCCGGTTCGTCACTAATGGGTTAATTTGTAATAAAATATGCAATCTCAACGTAGAGGAAAATTTTCCACAAGGGCTAGGACTTGAGCTGTAGTGCTCAGGAGAGGTGGGTAAAAATCAAAATTCAAAAGCATTTTCTCATTGTCATTGCTCGGACATGTTTTGGGTCAGTTTTTGTTAGTTTTTGACAA
The DNA here is from genome assembly GCA_900241095.1 of Acartia tonsa. NCBI lineage: Eukaryota > Metazoa > Arthropoda > Copepoda > Calanoida > Acartiidae > Acartia > Acartia tonsa. The sequence continues at coordinate 1,454 of LS056307.1, forward strand.
AAACTGTAGGATTTATATTGAAAAGAGTGAAGCGATTGTTTTTTTTTTTAAACACCCTTTATTTATGATTTTAACTAAAATTTATATTAATTTAAAATTTCTATTTTTATAGTTGATACGTTTCACCCTACCCTAAACAATCAGGGCGCCCTATCTCTCAATTTTTTGCTCTTATTTCATTTCTAGGCAAAATACAGACACAAGAACCAATGACTTCAAAATTTTCAAATTTGTAATTAATGAGAATTGATCACATATAAAAATTTCAACTACAGTGGTCACTGTGACTGATTAAAGTTTCCTAGTCATAAAATATACAACAAATCTAAGTGTTTTGGGTATGTATGTTGAAAAGAATAATAACAAGAGAAGGTTTATTAGTGTTCATACAACTGAAAACGTTGCAAGCATAATTGTAAATGACTGAAGATTTTCAATTTATTCTAGTGCAGTAGGGATAATAGCTAAGAAATAACAGATCCCATCATAAATCTAAACTATCATTTCAAGTTTTGCAAAATCTATTTTGCTGTACGTCTTTTTGAAAACTTTGCTATTTTAAAATCTGATTAAAATTTGCAACTTTTTTGCATGCTACTTTAGAGTATTCTTATTTTTTTTAAAAAAAAAGGTAGAGGGGTTTAATCCTACCATCTTGTAATCAATGCGGAAATGGCACTTGGCAAGAGTAATCCTTGGTAAGTCTATTTTCCCTAAATTTCCCTAATCAAAATTATTTTCAGGAACAACAGTACTTCATGAGCTTGCCCATTTGATTGGTTTTATACATGAACATAACAGGTTTGTATGGAAATTAATCAAGTTAATAATATACACTACAAGGCTCCACTTATATGTTACATATGCATTTGTACATCTTAAAATTAAAAAGGTTATTTCTAAACATTGGGTTTCTATTCAAAAGAATTTATTTACCATTTGTTTTATGAAAGAAGAAAACACAGCAATTATTTTGGGGTTGGGTTATATATTATATATACAAGTTAATTTTAATACTTTTAACTCAACTATTTGACTTAAGGAGAGAAATTTTTTTCTGGAAAATTATGTGAAATAAAGTCTATTTTATAAATATTAATTAAATCTATTACATAAATTTTTGTTAATGAATAATGTTTTTGAATCCTAATCAACAAGAAATATTTAAAGTGCACTTTTAATTTAACTTTTCAAATAGATTCTTATAACTCAAAAATCTAAATAAAATTTTAGACCTGACCGTGATCAATTTGTTAAAATAAAACATGAATTGATCAAAGAATTTTACAAAAACAAAATGAAAATTGAAAGTGACACTCATGGAGAAACACATGAGGTAATATATAATTTTTAATTTATGCTTCTCTAAGCAATAACTAAAATACAATTTTTAATATGTTGTAAGAATTTCTTACTAAAATATGAAATATTAATGTTTGAATATATTTAGACTCCATACGACTACTTCTCCGTAACCCATTATCGAGTAAGTGGAGGACATTGCAAAGATAATGAGACAGCATGTATAATTGTCAGGGAGCCATTTAGAACATACTTCAAAGACACTGGTTTGCTCAAACAATATCCTGTGAGTGTTAATTTTTAGTCAAATCCTTATAATAAAGTAACAGCATGTTTGTTTGTCTGTATGTTTGTATGTCTTTACCAAATGATCTCATAACCGCTAAACCAATCAGGTTCTCCTTTACAGGGTAGCTTCTAATTGGTCCTTGGAAGGTTATAACTATTTTGGGGGAGGATACTATCTCCCCTAACACAAAAAAAATTTAACCCCCCCCATTTTTTAAAAATTTTACTTTTTATATCTAAAAAAAATTGGGTTATCAAATTTAACTCTCCCCCAGTGGTTGTAGCCGCTAGTTATAAATATTTTATGTTGATATGTCATTATAAAACCTTTAGCTATACTGATCAACCAAAACGTCTTAAAAATGTCAAAAATATTTATTTCTTGATTCTGTGGCATCTTACCCAAAACCATTTGTTTATGAAATATCCCTTAAATTTATTATCTTTAAAACTTAAACAAGCATAATTTCAGATTCAATTATCTCCAGTGGATGTGGTTGAGATTTCAAGGTAAATCTATTAAAAATATTGTTAGTAAAATATCTTAAAGGGACTGTGAACAAGAAAATTTCTCATCAGATTATCAAACCTTAACATCATCTCATTCAGTGCAAAACTGTCTCTAGTTTCCTTAAAAACGGCTTTTTCCGCCAATTTTTTTTTATGTCCAAGATTGGGGAAAAAATTTCCAGACTATATAAATGTGCAGTTTATTGTCTTTTTTTCCTTTTATAGCTAAAACCAAACTTTTTGATATAGTTCTCTATTTTTCCTAACGGTTAAGCTGACTTTTAACTTAATCCTTGCTTTAAACCAATGTATAGTTACTTAGAAATTAATAAAATAAGCAATATTTTTTATTTGGTACCAAATACAATAACAAAGCTAGAAAAAGGTTTTTTTTATTAGTATCCAAGTAACTTCAGATGGCCCATCTCTTGCCGACCATAATTACAAATTTGTAAGTAATAAAGGTGCAATATTTCTTTATAAACAGTCTGATAAAAGTTTGAACTAATTCTCCAAAGTGGGTTATATATTGTCCAACACAATAAAAAAGGATATTATTATTGTAATTAACCTCTGAGATTCAACCCTTTTTAGACAGTGAGGTATTTTTTTGTCAATAATACAAATTTAAAATAGATCTTTATTACATAATTACTACGTTACAAGAAAAAACTAATTGGCAATTTTATATCATAAAATAAATCTTTAACAGTAAGTAAATTGATTCAACTATATATGACAAGTTAAATATCCCTACAAACATTATAAGAAACAAAAAAATGTTCAGATTTATTCTGTTTTTTCCTTTTTCCATCCCAAAATACCATAAAATCAAGGCATTATTCCTGGATATTTTTGTTGATAGGACGTTTTTGGTTCATTAGTGTAGTGAAATGTGCTTAGAAAATGTTAAGATTTGATAATCAGATGAGAATTTTTTTTGTTCACACTCCCTTTAAGACCATTTTTTTAAAGTGTTATTATTTTTTAGATTAACCTTAAGAATTCTGCAAAAGTTGTTCTAGGTTCAATTAAGAATAAGAAAATTGCATCTTTTTAAATTTCTAAAGAAAGAAAGGTTTTTAAATAAAAGTTAAAGTAAGCAAAATATAATTTTGACTGACTTATGACTCAAGGGGAATTGGTTTTGCTTTGGGTTCTAGACCCCTACATGTTGACTTATAGTCAATTTTGTACCCATGTTAAAAAAAATTTAAATCTTCAGCTGTAACACTTTACTTACAAAAAAAGTTTAAAAGAAATTTTTGAAAAGTAGAACAAAATTAAAACTTTTTCCATACAATTTTTTCACAGTCATGACTCTTATTTTAAAAATTAGTTTATATATTTTCATCTTTTGTTTTTATTTCAGAGCCTATAACTGTAATGTGACTGATGAAATAAATGTAAGATTTACTTTATTTTTAATCAAATGACTTTTACTAAAATAAGGTATAGATAAGTTTTAATTGAAAAGTTTACTAACCCTATTTATCATGATTCTATCAAATACAGAAGAAAAAAAATATTATAAACCAACTTAATTATTTCAGGAAAAGTATGAGGAATACAAAAACATTATAACAGGTTAACAGGGCAAATTGTCTTTGTCTTCATTTTTTTATACATTTTTTACAAGAAATATTGTTTTTTTTGCAGAAAAAATCTTGTTATTATCCTCTTGATTTTTTTATTTCAATTTTCAACATTTGGTAAATACCTCCCCCCCCCCTCCTCTCTAATTGAACAAACTAAATTTCTAATTTTGATAAAAAACTTAAATTTTCAAAAAAGATTCTTATATGTTCTTATTTATAGATATTTAGATCTGTTGAATAAAATTTACATAAAAAAAATAATTATTCTAGGCAACCTTCTTATGAATGCATCAATGTCAGGACTTTTAGAGAAAGTAAAGTATTATATATCCATTGATGCTGATGTAAACTTTAAGGATAAAAAAGGTAATTTTCTTAATTTTCATCCCTAATATCTATATCTGCATGTCCATTCTTTTGTCCATAAATTATTGAGACACATAATGGTGTAAGTAAACTGACTGGTCATACCATCTTTCATTAATCTCATTGTTTAACTCAGGCTTTACATTTAAGTAAAAGTGCTCTTTTGAAATGATTTACCTAGACCAATTCTTAAGATTATTGTTTTCACACATTTAAGAATAAAACTGGGCAAAAAGAATAAACAAATATTATTTGTTATACATATCCAGCAAAAAAATTAACAGTCTTACTAACGGTTTTCCTTAAACAAAAGCAATCTTTTTTTTCTCCCAATCATCGGAAAAGAGTCAAATTTTTCTAAATACCTGCCTATATTTAAACCCTAGATATTCAAATTTTGTTTTATATTTCTACAATCAATATACATAAGTTTCAATTAAACATTATTTAAATGAAAAATCCATATAAAATAAACTTTCAGGGCTCATTATTTTTAAGTAATTGTCTGTTTAATTCAACAGAGTTGGGGATTTAAAACGAAAAGGTTGTCAATCAAATAAAATCTGGATAATATATAAATTGATTTTAATTAATTTTTATCCAGTAATATGACTGTTTAATTCAAACAGAGTTGGGTCTTTGAAACAAAAAGTTATTATTAATCATTGAAAATCTTGATAACAGACATGAAGCTTTTCAAGGACGTCCAAGCTTTTTTCGTTTTTTTGGGGAGGGAGGAATTGAAAAATAAAATTTTGGGGATGCCTACAGCACCACCAAGTTCATTTTAGGGGGAGTAGACAGTGACGTCCAAGCTTTTTTTTATTTGCAGGGGGAAAAAAATTAAAAATTTTGGGTATGCCTTTATCCTCCCTCCCTAGGATGTCCTTGATGATAATAGTTAAAATCTCGACATCTTGGTTAAACAAGTTTGTTAATTTATTGATTCATAATCATACAGATTTAGTTTAGAAACCCAACTTACATTAGCCGTTCATGTTTCCCTATTTCATTCTTTGTCCTCCCTCCTTACCTGTCCTTTTGTACAAATGGTACTGTGGTATTATCCTTTGGCATGCCAGAAGTATTGTTCCTGTCCCAGCTCTCCTTCCAAGTTCCCACCAGCTTCTCCTCATGTGGGCGCCATCTTGATTATCTATACAGCTCCACCAGGACAGTTGATTTGAGTGTGCCATGGCGAGTACACATTTGTTTGGCTGTGGTTCATTAAGTTGAGCTGGCACTGCCTATAATCTGATCCAGCATCTCGAAGTTGCCAGTAGCTTCATGCAACAGCAGGACACCTAGACTGGCCTACATTCTCCATCCTATTAAATACCTAATAATCCTAGTAATTATTATTAATTTGTGTTTTATTATTTTAACTGTAAATAGATTTTTTAGACAAATACTTGTTGATCGTTAATATTAATCTTGCATCACTAACTGCTCTATACTGAGACATGTCTGTCTGTGAATCAACTATACATCAATTTGGCGCAGTCTTGTCTACCAATTTTTGAATGGGGAGAGTGTGGTTGTATTAATATTTTAACTAGACGTACAGACAAAGCCCACGTGTTGAGGAGCTCCTCTTAAAATATAATAATATGTATGATTAGCAAGTATATATTTACAGAGAAATACAAAATTAGTAACAATCTGTTACAAATACTCGCGTTAAAATATTAAAATTAGTGGCTTTTTGCTACATTTGCATTATCCAAATAAAAATAGTAACAATTTGTTGCTTTAAAAACCAGACTTCTCAGTTAATATTCATTTCACACATATTTCCTAATCAGGAAAAAGGGATACTCACAAGTTCTAAAAATTGTGGTAGACTCGATATTGTTAACGGACACTAAGCTCCTTAACCATGACCGGCACCAATAAAGATGGCAAGGGGAAGAAAAGTAATGAAAAATCACAGGACATGCCAGGCGGCGGCGCTACAGGTGGTAATGAAACGTTACCACCAAACACCACGCCGGCAACAGAATCCGAATTAACACCTGAAAGTATAAGAACATTAATCTGGGAAGTTCTTGGCAAATATTCGGCTCATTATAGGGATAGAAAGAAAGTTAAAGAAAGTCAAGATGTTTTTAAACAAGAAATTGAAGCCAAATGGGCAGAGTTTAAAGAGAACGAATCGCACCGTAGACTCTTAAATGATACTGATATTTTAGATCTAAAACGTAGAGTGTCAAAACTCCCACCAGATGGAAATCTGACACCGTTTTTTGCAGAAAAAACGCTCAAAGAAAGTCTGAATTTAACCCAACAAAATACTATAGGGGACGACTCAATAAACTCATGACCGCTCATCGGTCCTGCAAAAGCTAAACATGACCAAATGGGTCCTCAAGGACCGAACCAAAGCGCATGGCTGCATGGCCTATTCTATTGTGGGGTTCGTAGGCCCTGAAGACAATGACAATTGGATGAATGTTAGGGAGGCTACCTTAACTGAATATTAAAAAACTTTATTGAAAAATTTACCTTTATCCCTGATTTATTTAAGTCGTTAGAACCCCTCCACAAGTCATCATCCAATCTAGCAGGAATTAACAGAAGTACATTACCAGGCGTTGCTCAAACGCCAAATCCCGACAACAATTTTGTTAGGGAATGCTTTATGTGGGGCTAAAGATGAGATTCCGATTTCGCAAGGGATGCCCCAAAATGGGACGTTAAAAGTGATTTCGATAATTTCTTTGCTAATTTATGGAGAATGGCAAAAACATACAGAATTAGCAACCCAATCTTGTTTAAAGATATCTTATATCATTGTATCTATGACTCAAAAGGTGAAAAGCTTGGGGATCTAACTACCCCTGAGAAAAATCAAGCCTTATCTGCCCTAAGTTACTATCTAATGATTCGTAGGTTGGTCACCCCCTTTAGCGACCCTGAGGTGGCCACTTAATATTTCTACAATTTAAAACAGTAGGCTAATCAACCCCTTGATACTTTCTTCCAGAAAGAAACTAATTGTGTTTAGACTTATGAACCCCAGAACCGTAGGGAAAAAACAGTGGAAGAAATTCTACCTAAACGTCAGCAAGAACTTGCTGTATTCCAACCTCGCGGTAGACATGGCAAACTACGTCGAAAATATGCAATTTTTGGACGACTACAACGCCTTCCTTAATAAGCTGGTCACAACCGGACAGCATTACTTAAATTCGGATAATTCGGGCCATGTCTCCAAGGAGAATTTATCAGCCTGCTACTCTCAAGCAATGGAAATGTTCTTACCCACTAATGCTGCGGAAACGAAAAAACACCCAATCATTAGCATAGTAGAAACTGATAACACCCCTGCCAACACTAACATGGCAGTGTATAAAAACGAGGGGGCTAATACTTGTCCCTATCCATGAAATGCCAATAAATGCATTTAAATCTTTGAAAATAAACAATATATCCCCTAGCTTGCTTAACTTGCAAATTCCTTAGCTATTTTATTTCCCCTACTAAGCACAAATAAATGGTGCGATAATTCTACAACAACAATTTGTTATTTTTCATGAGTAAACATTGCAAAAATGAATAACCTTCCCATTTTCCCTTTACCTCCCCATCACGGACTAGATAAAGAAAAGGGAAAGGAAGCAATCCTAGGAGCATCATGCATGCATCATTTCCATTAAAACTTTTTATTTATAATTTTAATTCAAAAAATATTATCAGTACAAAGTCGAAGATCATCAAGTGAATTAGTAGCTAATCCGCCACTATCGTTTAGTTTTTATTTTTAATCACTAGAGGGACTTTTATGTATTGAATGTAATCGACTAGTATATAAGAAACCGAATTCATAATTCAGTAATATTCAGTTGCAATTTCATTGTTGAGTTTATCTACACAGTTTTAAAATATTTTCTGTAACTGATTTTCAGCAATAATGTAAATATATGTATATAAGTATTATTTTGTTGTGCACTTAATTAATATTTGAAAACTTTCTAGTTTATATTTATATCAGTAATCATTTTGAATATAAATAGTAAAGCAATTGACAAATTGATTCAATCTAAATCTTTACTGTTCATTCAACACGTCTTTGAAGCTGCATTACAGCCATAATCATAATTTAAAAAAAAAAATTACAAAGTAATAATTTTAGTTAACTTTTTCCTCACTAGGAGGACCCTTTTTGCTTTAAAATCTATATAAAGACAATAGGATAACTAGGATTAAGGCCAGTCAAGTGTGAGCAGTGACCACAAATCATTTCTCATTTTTTAAAGCTGACTTTTAGCTACAAACTTAATCTTTTGAGTACGTTTTATACTCGTTAGAGGGAACTCAAGTCCCATTTATATAAATACTGGTTAAGATCCTAAATAGAAACAGTCTGTTTTTAACTTCTTGTTAGTAAGAAGCTGTTAACATATTTTTGAGCTGTATTTCAGCATTAATAGGCAATTATCAAAGTTTTTGATTTAATTAGGCCCCACTAGGAGAAAAAATTTAAAAAAGTTTTCTATTTAAACGCTTACATTCACCCCTAATGTAACAGAATTTTCTAATACTTCTACCATTAGGGCTTGTTAAATTTTGTAAGCTATATTTTAGCATTTGTGAATTAGATAAATCATAAGTTAGTTAAAAATCACACCACTAGGTGTCCAATCTAAAGTAAACGCTATATAAAATGATCGCATATAAAAATTAACAACAGTATCTTGTAGTAATCATACCAGTATCCTTCTTTGGAAATTTCTTAAGCTACATCTTAGTGCTAAAAATACCTAAGGAGGGGGGGGGGGCTATTTCTCTAAATTTATGTATATGTGCAAAGTTAAAAATTACTTCAGTCAAATTTTGGTTGGAGGTTCTTGTCATAAATTGATATTTTTGAAGCTGCAGCGCAGTACATTAAAACTTGAACAGTTTTTTTTATATAAGTATATATTAAAATCAAAAACTTAACTGAACCCGAAAATTATATAAAATAGTCTTAACAATAAACCATACCCTACAAACATTGCAATTTCTAAAAAATTCTAATAGTAATTTGTACTTACTATATAAAGATGGGTTCCGTGAAGATTATCATTCATTGGTCAGGTGTATTGGTATTATTGAAAACATGCACCTCTGGTTTCACTCGCAATGCTGACCTATAAATAATCAGTAATTAAGATTAGGGTATTTTATATTCAATCTAAATAATGCCTATCTGTTCTAAATTAAAAGTAATCAATCCTGTAGGGGGTGAATTTTTGCAAAATGCACTTATTGATACCGGAAACAATTTTTGGTCACTTATTTCCAAAGAAATTCTGGAGGATAAGAAAATCAGTTTTACCCCCGCAAACCTTAGTGCATTATCAGTAGATTTAAAACCGGTAAATATAATAGGACATTTTCATTCACAATTCAGTATTATTGGATCAAATCAATTATTTGAAGAAACCTTTTATGTGCCTGAAAACACTTCAAAAATTATTAACCAATGTTATGAATTCCTTAAGATGAACCGTATTAATCTATTACTAGATAAGCTTTTTTTTGCAAGAGCTCCTTTCTGGAGAATTTATCCCAATAGAAAACGGATCCCCCCCGATCTGTAAGGGTTAAGATTTAGAAGCTTTATCGTACGCACTGACTCCATTTCATTGGTCCACTACAAAAAATGGGCAAAGGGGACAATAAACGGCGTTACATTTAGATGGATAGTATTTATCCAAAGCTTCGACTTTGAGGTAATACATAGGAAAGGGAAACTACACACAAATGCGGACAACCTGTCCAGGGGACAATTTTTATGTAAAGATCATAGGGAAAATAATTGCGAGAAATGCATTAACCAATTTACCTTGGATCCATATAAGTTGGACTGTCCTCTGCAGGACCAGATATTCTCAGTACACACATCCTTGGAAAGGGATATTGATGAAACATGGCAAACTGAAACACAAAAAGATCAAATTTTATTTGATATTTGTAGGTGGGTACTAGAGAAAAAACAATTATCAGTGTTTGAAAAGTCTGAGCTGACCGGCCGGAAAGAAGTTCTTTTTAAACTAATACATTTATATGTCATGAAGGTTTATTAATATTCAGACAACCCCTTAGCAATGGAACTTTTATTGAAAGACCGGTAGTACCCATTGGATTGTATAATAAAATCTTTGACCTGGTGCATAACACAATGACCGGTCACAAGGGTATAAATGAAACGGTCCATAAAATAAACAAAAGATTTTTTATGGTTGGTGTCACAAAGTTTGTAGAGTCACAAGTACATAATTGCATAATATGCTTAAGTAAAATAGGACAAGTTCCTAAACAGCCAATTACGCATTCTGCCTTTAGTCATGAAATCTTTGGGCAAGTCTCAGTGGACCTGATTGGTCCACTCACCACCAACTATTTTCAAGGGCAACATGTCTGATACATCTTTATACTAGAATATTTATTCTCTAGGTACGTCATTGCACATTCTATAAAAGATGCCACTGTTGAAAGTACTGTTAAGGTACTACTGGAACAAGTGATTCCAACTTATGGCTTATTTAGGTCGTTAAGAAGTGATAGGGGGACTAATTTTACAGGCGAGGTTTTTCGGATAGTTATGGAAGAGTTGGGAGTGGATACAAAACTTATTCCTCCACGTAATCCAAATAGCAACCCCTGTGAAAGATATAATCAAAGTATTTATGCAGGTTTAAGATCTGATGACCGCTTTGATTGTAAGGATTGGGCAAAGAAATTGGCACTCACAACCTTTGGAATTAACGCATCGAAGTCCCGCAGGACTGGGCATACGCCATTTTATCTAATATTTAAAAGACAACCTACCTTAAGTCTTGATTTTTTCTCCCCAATCTTGAAAAAAGGACAGGATATTGAAAATATATCAAAAATATATTTAGAATTTCAAAACAAATCTAGAAAAGCCTCACAACCATTGTTCATTAACCCTTACAGATCGGCCCCTATTCCCACCTTAATAGATTGGGGGGGGGGGTCATATTGACCCCCCCCTCTATCTCGGCTTCTGTTACAGATAAAGACGTAAAATTTTTTTCTGGTGGT
>LS056308.1:0-12572 GCA_900241095.1 Acartia tonsa
ACGCCTCCCACAGTACAAAACTGTATAAAAGTAGTCAGTAATTAAGAACGATAAATCATGAGATATTTGATCATGCACGTAAAGCGTGGACCCACCATATTCCCCACAACCTTAAGGGAAAGATAAATCTATCTTTGATTTATCTTTCCCTTCATGACTGGATATAACTAGATAAGAAAGTACACTGACGACATAATGTTAGAAAACAGGTTTGACAGGGATCACACCCCCCCCCCCTCCACTGAACATTTCAAATCAAGTGTACTCTGACTCAGTAAATCTATGTCACAAATGATGATAAACAAAATTAAACCTTCGATCTTTGTTAAATTATTAGTTAAAAAGATTGGTTACTACTAATTAAAACCATCTAAGCTATATTTAACACAAGAACCATCAGTTTCTACGCCTACAAATTAGAAATCGTGTTTATAAACTTTGGGTACCGATGTCCAACCGTCCCCAATGTCTCCACCTTCCTTAATGATGATCAAAGGGCGGAGTTACAGCCAAGTCACCTAGTTTTCTAACCATATTAAGTACTTAGGGGAGCTTAATTAATTTACCACCCTTTCTTCATTTAATATAAAAGTAACTCGGAAGATATAAACAATCAAGAAAATAGTAATTCAAAATCTAAATCTTTTTAAAACTACAACCATAAATCCTTTATTTACCGACGAAAAACGACGAAAAAAGTTAAATAAACATAACCGAAACCGTCCCCCCCCCTAAAAAAAACAACTTATTTTTTGTTTGTCTGTTAATATCTACCTAACGTTTAAACTGATACATGTATGACACCGTTATTTAACGTTAAAAACGACGTTAACAGTTTAATCTCATTTGCTGAGGAAATATATGTTAAACTCAAATTAAACTATGTAATTTCTTAATGACGAATATTTTTGAAATAGTCCTATTATTAATTTTAAGTTTTAATTTGTTAAGTCCGCTAAGAACGATTGGTTTGATTGAATATTTTTTTTATTCTGGACTAAAAAGATAATTTTTGTTCAAATAAAATAAATTAATTTTCACATTATTTTGGTACAAAAAAGCTTAAATTAAAAAAAAATAGGTACGAATATTCAAAATAATTTCGATTTTAATGAAAAACCAACCCACCTTTTATGAAGAAAAATAACACTACTAATAAATCATAATTTAACACTAAAAATTCACTCAATTTTTTTCTTTCAAGTCACTTAAATTATTTCTTTTCAATATGTAATATTTTGAACGTCATATTTTTTTCACAAACACACGCACACTCCTATTTGTATGAAAGCACTAGAATGACTGACTGCGTGTCAGTCTGTCTGTATATATATTTCTACCTGTCGCCCCTCTCTATTGAAGAAAAATCGGTCATCTCGTAATTCAGGGATAAATATCCTTTTCATTATTAATTATCACTTTAATTTTTAACAAATAACTTTTATATAATCCTATTTAATATCTACATGGTTTCAAGCTAAAACTTTGATTTGACTGAAATTAAAGTCATTGAAGGATTCGTTTTGTTTTAGTAGTCTGCAGTATAGACAGCCCGGCTGTTACGCATGTGTGTGTGTGTGTGTGTGTAAGTGTGTCCGTAAGCTTAGGCCAATGTGTGTGTGTGTGTGTGTGTGTATGCGTGTTTGTGTAGATTGCTTTGCGCGAAGATTTTTCTTCAAAGGAGACTCTTCAATTTAAAAATATTAAGTAAAGTTTAGTTTATTCTTCTCTATAACAATTGTATTTAGCAGGAGGCTCTTACCGTGCCCTTTTACTTTAACTTAACCAAACCTCACTTAAACTACAAATGCATATCCAAATGCAACATGTGATAAAACGAATTTTTAAAGATGTAATAGTTGTATAAAATGTCATTTCTTATAGACTGTAATAATTTCCGAGCCCCTAGCCTCTAGGGAATTGAGAAAAATAGCCTAAATCCAGTCCGAGACATTTAAGAGGCATTCCTAAAGAGTTCAGCCCTCTTTGGATCAGCATCTTCCTAGATCTTAAGCTTTAAACAAAAATAAACATTTCTACTTTACATTATAGCATATATATATACTGGCGGCTACGCCCCTAGAAGCATCTAGGGGCACTTTACTTAAGATAGGAGGAGGAAAAGTCGACCTCATCCCATTTAAAATTTGAGTTTCAAAAAGATAAAAAAGATATTTTTGGGGGGGAGGGGGGTGAAGACACCCTCTCCCAAAATAGTTTAAAACCTTCCTAGGACCTATAAGAAGCTTCACTGTAAAGGAGAACAAAATCGGTTCAGCAGTTAGCGAGATCCTTCAGTACAGACAAAAAACGCTTACTACTTTAATTATATAAAAGGATATAAAAACTTGACAATAAATCATTTGTTTCATAGCTTCATTCTACTGAAATAAACAGTAAAAATTATAAGCAGGGCTCAGCGATTGTAAGCCTCAGGAAAATCACTATTATAAGAATTAGCTGGAAGTCTAAACCTGACCTAAATATGGCAATTCCTCTTTTTTTTAAATTCAAAGCATCCAGACAGGTTTAAATTTAAGGCTGATAAATAAACAAGGTAAAATAGTGCAACTCCCTTCCCTCTGAGTTAAAGAACTAATGTTTTATAATTTATTGCATCTAGTCTTAGCTTAAGACAAAGTTGTATTGCACAAAGAAAATAAATGATGACTAGTGTGACACAAAAATGGATTTATTATTACTTGGATCTTACAAAAGATTTTCATGTTCTATTAGAAAGTGAACTCTGCAGCGGGCTAAAATAACGATCTCTCCCATCCCCTACTTTTTGCCCATCCACTCCCATCCTACTGGATACACGGCCGACTAATAAATGCAAAGGGAAATTGCAAGCTTAATTGACGACAATTTTTCCCCTGACATGATATCCACGTATATTCTACATCCATTGACACAAATAACAGTCAATGGTGACCATTATCTTATTGTTTCTACAGGGTGTCTACCAAAAATTAACTTATTTCTAATTTTTTTTATTTTTTCACCTGTTTTAATAATACTATGAACTTTTATTTAGACTAAATTATATGTATAAACTTATTTGATTTCTCACAATTTTTCCTTGCACCTACTTTACTGTTCTTTGTCAGGGATCTAAAGGGATAAGACAATGGCTGATAAATTAATGTACATCCACAATGATCATGCACAAAATTACCCCTTCTGTAGATTACAAATAGTGGTTGAAACATTTGGACACTGAACAAAATGAAACAAGCCATCAAAATTCAATAAAAGTCTCCAAGGTTGATGGGCCAACAAATAAGAAAACTGTATTGTAAGACTTTGGGGACTAGTGTAATAAACACTCCCCTGGTTCTTTGTGTTTATTATCATGAATTTGCTACGTGATTATTGTGAGGAAGGCTTAAGTGCATGGATAGTTACCTATGAAGTAATCATAAAACAAACATAAGATGTGTATATTACAGTATAAGCATACAAAAAATTAGTAAAATAAATATACATATTTCTTTATCTAGAGGCCCACAGCTAGGAAAAGGGCAGGTTTTAAGCCATTTTTATTAATTTCAATTTTCAATTAAAATTAGTGGTTAAAACGTTTGAACTCTCAACTTAATGAAAGAACCAATAGTAATTCATTAAAAAACTTTGGGGAATAGTGTAATAAATTGTATGTATTTATGGTTCCAATTAATTCTTCTGTCTAGAATTAGCACTAATAAAGCTGTCGTTTTTGCGTTTTTTCTGTAAAGTTTATGTAACCAAAAGTAGTCAAATGCGCTTATTAAGTCAAACTGTTCTTAATAATATCATTTGACCAGACCGTAGTTACACACATCTTAACGGAGAATATACGAAATAAATGACCACCTTTATTACATTTCATATAGTAGACAATTAAAATTGTATGAAAAAAAATCCTCCAAATTTTATGTTTGTCCCTGTCCAGAGAAACATATATAATATATTGAAACAAGATGTTATGGATAGTGTTTACACAGGGTTTAACTGATAACAAGGATGAAAACAATCAAAAAAGGGAAGCTTAGCAATTCAGAAAATGATACTAACTTACAACTCTTTTATTATCAGATATAAATTGCTCAAAATAAACATAAAATTTTTTTTTAATAAAGTCATGCCTAATCATTCAAGAATTCCCATTTTCTATAAGTATCTTTCCAATTAAGAAACAGTTAAAAACAAGCCCAGGACTAATATAAAGATTTCCTGAAAAGTTGTTAGTTAGATCATAACCGGCAAAAAAAACTTTAATCTTAAATACAGGATAAAATTGTTTTAACATGTCCAACCTTACCAATACAAGCATAACTAACAGACATGAAGACTCTATATAAAGAAAAGTTTTTTTTAAAACTAAATGTAAAGAATGACGCCATAGTTACATGTAGTGAAGTTCAGCCAATCTCTTCCCTCTCAAGCAAAGCAAATAAATAACTTGGAAAATTGTTATTTTCACACAAAAAATCTGTTGCTAGGTTTTAATAAAATAAATAAATACCATCATCAATTTTTTGGAACTTTAGATATTTGTAACTTGTAAACTTTCAGTAAGTAGTTTCTATATAATTGAGAAATTTTTCTTTAATTTTATGATTAAAATTAAGATTTCAGGGAAGCTTTTTACCAGTTAATAAGTGTTTTTTTTTCTTCAAAAATATAGTTAAAAACTAAAGCATGAAAGTCTGATTTAAATTTAAAAGTTTTTCCTCTTTATAAATATGAATGATAATATATTTGATGCCCACCCATCACAAACCCTTTCAGTGTGTAATATCAAAATATGCGCAGACACTTTTCCTCAAGAAAAAAAAACGATAAAACTTTCAAGGGCTCGGCAGACACCCATATTTACAGCGGCTGGTGCTGAACAAAAAAAAATAATGGCAGCTGCAGCTGAATTTTGTAATTATTTCTTTTTGTTGGCTGCAGTATCTATTAGGGATCTAAAGGGATAAGACAATTGCCGATAAATTGATATACATACATCCAATATTATTATGCAAAAAATTATCCCTTCTTTAAATTACAATTAGTGGTTGAAACGTTTGGACACTTAATTTAACGAACCAACCAATCAAAGTTCTTTTTTTTTCTAAGCGGCTGTCATTCCCTAAAACTTTTCTACATGAATGAAACGTACTTTCCGCAACTTTAGACTCTCACATATCCACCCAAATATTCGGTGAATCATCACTTCTGCAAATTTTCATATTTGCAAAGTGTCTAAAATTTGCATAGAGACAAATTTGAGTATAATAGAGGGGGATTGGGTTAAATAACTGCATGTCCCCACCCCGTGGACCCTGTATAGATCTTTAATTGGGTCTTAGATTTCAGCTGATAGCATCGTAAATATTAACACAGCCAAAAGAGCAGAAAGCAATTTGCTAGCAGACAAAAAAGGTTTCCAAGACCAGGTAGTTGTCTGGGTTATACATCTATTCTCATTACATTTATTAACAGACACAATAACTAGAAATCAATGATAAGCGCGAAGCAAAGAGGAAAGAGCAATTTGTGCTGTAGTAATAAAGCTGCGATTAAAATGATATGATATATTTAGCGGAAATGATAGCTTACTAAATATTTGGATTCAAGACGTAAAAAAGGTTAAAATTTCAGTGACCTGTCAAATTTAAAAGTTACTTGAGAATTTTCATACTAATGTTTGTGTGTGTGTGTCATGTTTTCTAAATAAAATTTTAGTGCATTTTTTCCACAATTTTTCCTCATTTAGATGAATTTGAAAGTCTGTTTGATCTGCAAGAATTATCAAACTAATGTTTTTTTTCCAGAGACAAAGGACCAGGATTTTGTCAACCTTATTTTCTTACTTTATTTCTTTCCTTCTTGTCAAGAATAAGGTATAAGTTTACCCGTACAAAAAAACAGTTGAATAAAAATTAATGATTAAGGACATCTGTTTTTTTTTCATTTTTGCTTGGTTTCCTTTTTTAGAAATTGAAAAGTGCTTAAACTGCAAAATATTGCTGAACAAATTCTTCATTTAACCTGTTTTCAAAGCATAAAAGAAAAAAAGTTAATGCATTAGAAAATTAAGCTAAAAGTATTTTCTCTCTCATATAATTACTTTTTTGTGGGACGTCTTGTTTCACTTCGTCCCACTCCCTTATTTTAGAGCACCTCCCTCCCCCCTCTGGCCCCTCTTACTAAAATAACATTCACCGAGGTCCTGATTTCGGTGTTCTTTCAAAAAAGTGAAAAATTGTCAAATTTCTTACAGTTTCAAAATTAGAGTATATGTCTATTCAAACGTCTGTCAATTCGTCATAAAAAGGTAGTTAGAATGACAAGATACATAAGAACACAAACTTTTTATGGCTTGGCTATAAACTTGTTTACTGCATTAATGAAACACCTCAAAGGTAGGTAGACAGAAAATTGGGGGGGCAGATAGATTCCATGGATTAGAGAGACAAGAGTTGAGGAGGGAAGGAATGAATTAAACCTCTCTCTTTTTTCTCTTTCTGTCCACTTTTTTCTCTTTTTCTTTTGGTAGAAAATGCGTCAGCACACAATTGACGTCATACCAATAGTTAGCTATTCTATGGTGGTACGTGGATAGGGCAGTGGACGCTAAATTATATGTGCGATTATCTCAGAGGTAAATATTTAGGGAATGAGGGGTGCAGATTAATTTGAATATTCTTTTTTCCCTAAATATATGTAGTAGGTATTTACACTATTTTACACAAAAAAAGTAACTATACATTTTTAGAATACTAATAATTGGTTATGGACAATTATTTTACTCTCTTTATTTTATCCAAATATAAACAAAGTTACTTAACCTCAGTATTATAGAACTTATTTGACTTGCTATAAACAGGGAACAAGTAATGTAATCCAGGGATATAAAGGGATATGTCAATGATAAATTGATGTACATCCCCAATGATAATACACAAAATTACCACTTCTGTAGATTTAAATTAATAGTTGAAATTTTTGCACACTCGACTTAATAAACCAACCAATCAAAAGTCCCCAAGGTTGTTAATCCATCGAATAAGAAAACATTATTATAAAACTTTGGGGACTAATGTAATGAACATCCTATTGTCCCCTCTCTCTCTGAATATAATCAGTGGAATTAGAGAGGGGAGAGGAGGGGGACAAATAGATTAATGAAAATAACACGATTGCATTTTTGGAATAATGATAATATATATAATTTATTTAGTGTTTCTAACCCTTTTTTTGTCTTTCTATTGTATCCTATTATATAAAGTAGTAAGGTTTTTTTGTCTACAGCTTAAGATTTCAGGAACTTCGTGACTGATTGAGTTCTCCTTTTTAGGGAAGCTTCACATAGATTCAGGGCTGGTCTTAGGCTATTTTTGTTTATCTTTCAGCCTTGGGGTGGTTGTAGGCTATTTGTATACCCATTTTTTACCCCATTGAAAGAAGAGCCTAGCCGTTAATGATTTGATAATGTGATAAATATGCGGTAGGAGATGCAAACTAAGAAAAGAAGATAATTTTTAGTTAGTTTTAAGTTTTGACAATTTTAGAGTTTACTTTGAAGCTGAAAAAGGCAGGTTTAAGGTTTAAAGTTCAAGCAAGAGATGATTAAGACTGAAAATTGGTAATTAGTTAGTTAGTTAGTTAGTTATTTTGAGGAAAGAATATCAACCCTGTAAAAATATATCAATATTTTTGTATGCCTAGCTGCCCAAATAAATCATTATTTGTCTATAACAATATATTCATCCTTAAGTATCCTCTTATGATGTATATTATTGTGATATATGTATTTTATGCTACACAAATAGGTCACTGGACTAGACAGTACATAGCACACACACACACACATACACATACATATACAAACACACACACACATATTAACAGTGAACACCTACACTCTAGATTGCGTAGATAATATTTTTATTTTTAGGGCATACTTTCATTTTAAAATACTGAAACATATTTTAAATAATTATTTAAAAATTATTGAGGTTTTAAAATATTTAAAATACTTATAAATACATTAGAAAATGTATGAAAAATCTCATGTTATACCTATTAAGCTAGAAACATTTGTCATGTAATGCAAATGACTGGTCAAAAAAAAGATGTTAAGGCGTAAATCTAAATAGTTGTTTGCCCATCACAAAAACATAAAATTTCTCATAAAACGCAGGAATAATCATACCTATACAATATTGAAAATTAAAATGATTTATAGCAAAAGAACATTAAATGTTTAATTAATATTAAAACGATGGTAGTTAGAAAAAAGGTCAATAATTTTACAGAGAAAAATTATTTTATAAAGTGATTTGATAAAGAGTTTACTTAGAAGGTTTCTGATTGATTTAATTTACATGGTTTCATCCTTTTTACACAAATTTGTATTTAATTCTTTAAAAGTAATAATTATTTTCAAAATTATGTTTCTTAACTTAAGAAGTTATAAAAGATTTGTTTTTTAAATGAAAACGTCATAAAATTAATGTTTTCATTGTAAAAAAATAAGTACTCATTAATGAGCACAAAATTTGTATTTTGTAAATAAAATTACTAAGGACTTTTCAAGTGTTAAAAAACAAAATTAATGTTTCTTATTATTTGCTAAAACTGTACTATTTTTCATCAAAATAAAATAAGATTAAAAATAGTTTTTAATTAGATTATTTTTAGTTAAAAGTATTTTATAATTGGGAAAAGTTGTATTTTTTTTCCTTAATTAAGTAAAATTATACCTAATTATCATAAATATATTTTTTCTTTAATAAGAATAAAACGTTTTGATCATATATTTATGATTTTTAAGATAACAAGGATAACAAAATTGCAAGGTAGCAAAGTATGAAGGTCAAATCGAGTTTTAGAGTAAATGCTAAATCATCAAAGGAGAACACAGTAATAGTGTCTGACTGATTATGACGTAACAAAAAAAATTAGCCAATGAGAGGCCACTATAAATTTTACCATTGGTCAATAACGGCCTCTCATTGGCTAATTTTTTTTTTTTACGTCATAATCAGTCAGACACTATTACTGTGTTCATAAAAGGACCTTTAGGTCAGTTTAGGTTAGGTTATAGTGGGTACTGGGTACTAGTACCGTAGGTATAGTATAGTCCAAGCAGTGGTTAGACTTAAAAAACAACCCTAACAGTTTAGAAAATCTCATTTTCCAAAAAAGCCATGCCTCGCTACAACAACAAAAAAGCATCCAAAAAGAGGAGATATTGCAATAAATGCGCCCAAATAAAATTGTAAAGGTTACTCCGCAACAAATTAAATGCCAGATTTAAGTCAAACAAACACAAATTTAGTGCATTACGTCTGAATTTGTTCATAGGGATAGGTTTTTCAAAAATCAAAGTTGGGCATTTATTTGCGTATTTTCAATAATGTAACCTTTCAGGCAAATGCTCTTTTTAAGTCATAATTAAGAAAAGTTCGACTTCATAGGCGCATTTTACCAAAGGGTTACCACAACTTTACAGAAAATATGCGAAAAAATTACCCCCTTTGTAATGATAAAATTATTCTAGATACTAGATATTCTATAAGATACAATTCATTTAAGCAGTGCAGCCACTTTATAACTAGAGACTCTATGGTTATTGCTCAACGTTACTTTGGATTATGAATACCATTTCTATAAGGTCTAAATTTTTACCTGTTTTTATTGAATTTTTGAATATTCATTCCACTTTTCTGTTTATTTCTGTATTTACAAAATTTTGCTACATTTGGGAATGTAAACAAGATTCAATCTTTATGTAACTCATTTCTAGTACCTTTTAAAAGCTGATAAAAATATGAAATCAATTCTATCGTATGTTTTATACAAATTTTATATAAGAATATAAAAAGCAGCTTTTAGTAAAGAAATTTCGTTATACAGTACAAATGACCAATGATGGGCCAGTATATATTTTTCCATTATTCAATAAAAAAGTATACTGGACTTTCTTTTGGTCATTTGTATTGTATGACATCATTTTTTTATAGGCACTGTAAGCTGCTTTAGTTTTTCTTAGTAAATAGTAATAAACAATTAAACCTATTAAGACATTCTTCCTTAAGTTCTAGATACATGAGAGAATGGTAATTTTTACCAAAGGCTTTCAAATAATGTCATGCACTTCACATACTAGCATTATCTTCTGCATAAACAGATAACAGAGAGTTTACATAAAATTAATAAATACATGGTAAAAGCTTAAAAAACTGACCTCTTTAGTTCTGACCAAGTCAATTCCAAGATCTTGCATCAAGTGAAGAATTTGTTCATTTATTTCTATATTTTCTTTACTCTTCTTTTCTAAAATATATAGGTTATAAATAGCCTAAAACCAACATACCTACATAAAGCTTACCTTAATATGATAATACTTAGTAAGTTTATTTTTTTTTGTTTGAGACTTTCTTTTTTATACTTATGATACGGGATTATTATATTTTGTTTTCTTCTCATTTTTTGTGTAATGAATGTAAGAAGTCTTGTTTTCTATTCTTCCTATAATATAATGAAGTAATGTTTTTTTTCTCTGAACCCTAATATCTCAATAACTACTGAACCGATTGGGTTCCCTATTTCAGGTAAGCTTCAAATAGGTTCTGTGATAATCTTAGGCAATTTAATTTTCAGATAAGTCTTTTGATTGTTTTAAGCTTTTTTTCTAGCCCATCTCTGCCTCTTCAAATACAGAGCCACTAGATGCTAGTGATCCAACCACTGGCATTTTGTATAAGGTTGGCTCTATATAAAAATGTAATGTACAATAGATTTGTAAAATATCAAATATTATATCAGAAATAAATACATTCACTTACACAATTTCGTGACTAAAATATCAGAGAAAAGATAGAGAACACTGTTCCAATAATCAAATATTTTACTGTATATAAAAAAGTTATTTTTGGTGCAATGTGTTGATCATTTGTAAGCCATTGCCACTTTTATTAAACTCCTCCTAGTCGACATTGTGAACTTATTACTTACATTCGGTTTAGTGGCTAGCGAGATCTTAACAGACAAACAAACAAAAAAACAAAACAAAAAAGTTACTAATTTACAGTATAATAGAATGCTTTTATGCTTTTATTTTTTAAGATTTTTTTTCTGAAACGTATCTCTTTGTGTGTAAGAAAGGAAAGGACCAAAATTGTCTTACATCATCTATAAAATTCTTCCATTCATTTTAACCAAAAAATTATTTATTTGACTTATATATATATTTTGAATTTACAGACTTTTACTTTTGATATAACTAGACAATTATGGAATACAAAATTATCCCTTCTTTAGATCATAATTATTGATTAAAATGTTTTGAAACTGCTAGTTTGAATTAACCAATAAAGAATAATCTAGAGTAAAGTTTTTAGACCATTGAATGAGAGAGCATGTTTATAAAACTTTGGGTACCAATATCATTTACAGATAAACGTCCGGTCCCCTCCCTCGCATAGTAACCTGTATTTACATTATAATTTATAATTGTTTTTCAAGTGAGTCTTTGAAACTAACCTGGTTCTACGGGTTCCTGGCTGGCTTTAGTCTGGTTCCAGGTATAGTTAGACAACTGCAGCTTGGATAAATTTGGCATCTAAATACAAAATTATAAATGAGTAAAAACTAGAATGGTAACGTCTTTGAGATTTGGTAGGACAAATGTGTTCAGTTATAAATAAGGATGTCTCTCTGTATCATAGAATTTCGCTATCCATAGGACCGATATAGTTCTCTTTACAGTAGAGCTTCTTACAGGTCCAGGTGGGTTAATAATTTCTTCCCCCTTACAAGAAAAAAACGTTTTTTTTGTTTTTTTTTAAAACTTAAATTGAAAGTGGAGGGTCGATTCGGCCACCCCACTCCCACCCGTCCCATTTCATCAATTGCCTCTAGAGGCATATCCGCTAGTAGGCTTTACAGTTGCAGCCAAAATAAGACCTATTTGCTTTGTTATTAAATGCTTGTATTCCCTTATCTCTTATTTGCGTCACTTCTTTTTACTTACTCAATATAAAAATAGTCTTTTAAAATATATTATTTTTAACATTGATAATAAAAAATTTCAGGATAATAGATTAAAACAATAGAGGGGAAAGGGGGTTGAATAAATGTATGTCTCCACCACTAGGACAATGAGGCGACTTAATATTGAGACTTTGAAAATCAACCAATAGCGTCGGAAATATTAACACAACCAAGTAGCTACAGAAGAGCAATATAACTTCATTTATACGACTAATAACAAATGGATGGATGGATAAAATTGATGTGCATCTCTAATGATGATACACAAAATTACCCCTTCTTTAGATTACAATTGGTTTTTGAAACGTTTGAACAATCAACTAAATAAACCAAGCAATCAAAATTCAAAGTCCCCAAAGTTGTTTAGCTACCGAATAATAAAATGTTACTATAAAACTTGTGTAATAAACAGCCCAATGTCCCCTCCCTCCCTGTATAATTCTACAAAATGATAATTTAAATTTAAACTATTCTGTCGGTTTGAAATATGGAATTCATTATAATTATTAATAGGATATCATTTAAATTTTTGCAGCAAT
>LS056309.1:0-12570 GCA_900241095.1 Acartia tonsa
CCCCCCCCAAAAATTTTACCCCGGGGGTAAATTTTGGGGGGGGGTAAACTAAATTTACCCCTGCCAACAGATTTCAGGGGGGGTAATTACCCCCCCCAAGCAAATTTTACCCCCGGGGTAAAAATTTTGGGGGGGGTAAAAAAATTTGCGGCGTGCTTCGCGCGCCATTTTACCCCCCCCAAAATAAAAAGCTTGGATGCCCCTGCTTATACATCTTGGCATTTATTTAAAATGGGGGAGATTAGTTAAACCTACTTCTCCTGCCCCCCGTATATAATTCAACCCTGGAAAAGTAAACCACAAAGAAAATTTTAAATTGATGTAGTAAACTTAACCTCTTTGAGGTGCCTCTAGGGGCGGAGCTACCATTTTCAAAATAATATTATCTTTAATGATTTTATTTGACATTTATAGATATAGATTTTGAGATAATGACATAGAGGAAAAATTATGTTTCATGACTTTTTTTTATTGGCCTTATTTGGACCTAGTACATTATTTTTTTCCTTATTATTTTATCAATGATGATTTCGTTCAAAATAGGGTATATAACGACACAATAATAATTCATTTCTTGGTCATTGAAAGCCAGGGTGAAGAAGTTTCAAATTAAAATGTTAATGTGCAGGACTCTCTTCTTCCTTTTTATTTAATAAAATGAAGATACGTGGTGAGGGGGGGGGGTGTGGGGGTTAAATTATATTTTTTCTTTTTCCTTTGCCTAACCCTTGCAGAAGCATCTACCCGGGGAGGGGGGGGGGAGGGTGCTGTACCTGTGCACTGTGCAGTACTAATCTGTACCCGATTTAAGATAACCTAACCTGAATCAAATTTTAAAAATATCCTCTAAGGGGGGAGTTTCTAGGAAACTCCCAATGTCCATAATGAGGCTAAGTTATTTTCTCTGGCCAACTTGAAAACAGACGTAAATATGTGTGTAACTTTGTATGAGTTGTAGCAACAGACAAACTAGTAATAATTATAGAGTAGCTTTGCATTATCCCAATTTTACACAAAAAAAGGATTTATTTGTGTTACGATGACATTTTATATTGTTTTTTTAATGTGTTATTACATAAGTATATTTTCTTACATGGCCTTATTTTCAACACGAAATTTTATTCTATATATAATATATAAAGTTTAGATTCCCTTATTTTATTTATGCAATGCATGTTTATTATTGAAGGTAATAGTAAGTCAAGTACATTATATTGAAAAGTTTTCAGTTTCCCTAATATTGTATCACATATTACACTTTAAATTAAATTTTTTTAATGAAGAAAACTTTTGTTGGTTCAATTTTTTGGAAAGGTTAAGGTATCCCTCCCCAAAAATGTTCTGAACCTTCTCTAAACCTATAAGATACTCTCTTTAAAGGAAAACTTTATTGGATCATCGGATAGTTTTTATTGTTTTAATTGATTATATATTATTTTTATTTGTGTTATGGATGTATGCAATCTAGATTTTAAAAAGAAACAATAATATCAAAACCAGACACTTCTTCTATTTAACTTTTATATTAAGAAGTATCTCTTATATGAAAGGTACACATATCACTAGGAATTACTATATAACTAGCACACTAAATTATTAGAATCGAAGCTTTTCTATATTTAAGGTCATTCGTCCGTTTGTCTGAACCTCACTGTTAGCTCTTTTTGTTAATTTAGGCATGTAACAGTTAGATATGACTAAGAAGCAAAGCAACTATGGATGCCAGAAAGTCCATTTAAAACATGTTAATTTGTAGCATAACCTTATTTAATCTTGCCAGGATAACCCTGAATAGATCACTTTTGATCTGTATACTTTGCCCAAAATAGATTAAACAAT
Organism: Acartia tonsa; assembly: GCA_900241095.1. Classification (NCBI taxonomy): domain Eukaryota; kingdom Metazoa; phylum Arthropoda; class Copepoda; order Calanoida; family Acartiidae; genus Acartia; species Acartia tonsa. Next base: position 1,840 of record LS056309.1, read on the forward strand.
GGATTATGACAACACTGTGTAGAATAATAATAACTCTATTTTATTTATAAAGGCAACTTCTTCAAGTGACACAACATTTTTTCAGCTGCATCGTTCCTTTGTTAGTATATAAATACACTTTAATACTGGAAAAGTCAGGTTTAAAAAGAAATAGACAAATGTAAATATCAAATGCTTTGTCAAAATCGAAATACATAAATTATGAAGTTCCTCCAGAACCAGAAAATTTATCCCTAATTTACCGCATTTCAGATGGTAAGATAAACGAACATTGTGATTTTAACAAGACAACGAAACAGAATAGTCTCTCAACAATGCCACAAAAATTTAACCCACATGATGCTTATAATGGACTTGTTTACATATGTTAAAATTATGCAAGCCAAATTATTTAAGTATAGTATAGATGTATATACAGACAACTTCCTCCCTTCTTTTTTCAAAGACCTTTTTCTTCTGCTTCTAAATAATTTTCTGCTACTTGGCTGTGTAATATAAGTGATATCATTGGTTGATTTTCAATAACCCAGTAGAAAGGTTGCACAAGACGGTTGCGATGGGGAGATACAGTTATTGAACCCTTTCTCCCTCTAGTGTTTTTCTCTAATATTTAAGGAATCTTTGTTAAACAAATCAAGTTAATGGGGGTATCATATGACGAAATGTTATCAAACTTTTAAAATTGCCTATCTGGGTAATGGTCATAGAGTTGTCCTGCATTCTAAATTGTGTCATATCGTTGCAAGAATCATCATCATGTATAGTTCAAAGTCCATAAGACAGGTATGACGCAGAATGCATAGCTGTCTTATACGAAATGAAGAAAAGATTGGCTTTTAAAAATAAAAATAGACTAAAGTAAACATCAAACGCTATGTTCATATCAAAAATACATTAATTATGACGTGTTAGGTTAGCCAATATTTCCCCCCCAATTTTTGTTCATGAACTATACCTGGTAACCTAACCTTTTTGCTACGTAAGAATATGATATGTGTTAAAACCTATTACGCGGGGCTAGGTTTTATTCAACGGCTTTTTGAGACATAATTTACGGTTTATTTACTTATTTGGTTCTGATATAAGAGCAAAAAAAAGACAGTTAGGGAAATGAGAGAAAAGGAGAGAGCGAAAAGACATGAATATACCGAGGGGTAGGAGAGGACAAAAGAGAAAAATATGAAAAAGGGGAAAGAAGGAGAAATAGAGATATTGAGAAGAGGAGAGAAGAGAAAGATAGAGAAAATCTTCCTTTTTGGAAAGTTTTTATTCATTGTTGAGTTAAAGGCGGACCTTTAAAACTTGTAGACATAAAAAAAACTTTAGGGTTCGAATCCTTGCATGAAATCATAGGTCTTTTTTGAAAACTTAAAATTTAGGATATTTTTTTAACTTAAATTAACTTTTAGAAAAATACAAAGTGATCGAAATAATTTTAACTTTAAAATTAAATTAGGAAAAAAACATAAATAATGGTATTTTGAATGATACAAAATAAGTTTATAATTCAGAAAGGGCCAGCCAGAAGAAAAACTAACACGAAAATTTAATCAAAACAAGTTCAAAATTAAGTTTAGGTATTTGAAACAAAAGTTAGGTAATAGAAGGAACATCAAAAAAAAGTTTTTTTTGTTTTATTTTAAAATTACAATATTTCATTTTTATCATGCTATTGTACAATAAGAAAAAAATATAACCTGACGCAAAAATTAAAGGGGCAGAACTTTCGTCAGGAACCATACTTGTAATTTTTCTAACCTTGGCTTTAAAGAAATTCTAAAATTGCAGATGTACAAACTACTATGCGCTATTTTCGTTTTTGCATTTCTGGTGCAGAAGTCTGAGAGCAGGGGCCTCTACAGACAACATGCCGACCATACAGGTACCTTTTTTTGCTAATTTTTACATAAAAATTGCGCATTTTTTCACCTTATAAAAACATATTTATGCCTTAATATATGAAATAGGATGATAAAACAAGTTAAAAGGTATTTAATTTGAAATAATCAACAATAATAAGAATAAATGAATATGGTAGCTAAATTTACCCAAAATGAATGATATTTTTTTCTACCAGATGAAAACTTAGTAAATTAACATCAATTTATTCATAGATTTTTTTTCACAATTAGTAAGTCAAAAATTTATTTTATATATTATTTTGTTTAGAAGATTTGGAGAGTCAAAGACAACAGTTGGAACATATGGACCCTAAAATGTTTAGATACTTGCTCAAGGTTGGTCAAATATTCTCCAATTTAATCAAATTAAGATTAAGTTGCACTGTTCCTCGCCCAAAAATATTTTCCTAATTTTAAACAATTGAGCTATAAAATAAATGTTTAATCAAGTACGATAGTAATAATAAAAATACTATATTTTAATTCTTTAAAACTTTAAATTTTCATATTTCATTAAATTAATTGTGTGATATTGAAAGAGGAAGCTGCCAATTTTCTGGATTTTTTTTTGTAATATTCGTATTTTGTTTACATTTTTCGATAAACAAAGAATCATGATTTTTTCTTATTATTGGCTTTATCATTGTCAGATTTTATTTAGAAATCTTTCTTATTTCTTTTCTATTAAAAATTCTGTAGGAATGAATAAAAGGTTAACTTTAAATGTTATGAACTTTGCCATAAACATATTAATTCAATAGACATTAAATATTTATTCTGTTTTATCAATTACTCTTATACAAATACATGTTAAAAAGTTAAAAAGTATTACATTAATTATTTGAATTGACAAAATTTTTAACTTTAAAATGCATTTAGCATAGTTTTTTAACATTTAAAACTTAAAAGCTAACTCTTTTTAACGATTAAAAACTTTATGTTGGACAAGAAGGAACACGGAATTTTGTTGGTCTATGTTGACTACGTCGATATGATAACCAACCATACAAAAGTTTCACAGGGCGTTGACAGGTATAATTTATTTAGGAGATGACATCCGAGGATTCTGGGGAAGATAACCTCCCAGTAGCACAGGAGCTCGAACCCATGTCCATTGAAGACACACTGATGGCCGGTCACCGGTCATTGCCCGCTCCTTCTTCCGGCAGCAGCGACGGCTATTATTACCTGATGACACCCGAATTTTTGGACCGCGGAGCTGGTTATGTGACATCCCGGCGGTATGCGGGACGCGGTCATGCCGGTCATGCACAGATGAAGAGAGGAACTATGCGGCAGAGGTCTGCCCGCAGCCCGAGGGAGGAATTACTTGGTCATAAAAGAGATATCAGGTAAATTTTTATATTCTGCATGTATATGTTTTATTAAAAGGACAGGAAATCTGCAAAATAAAATTTAAAAACTTGAAAGCCATCCAATTTTTGAATATTGTATTCAATGTTGTAATACTTGTTTTACAGAAATCCTGTTCCTTTACTTTTAAATTAAAAAATTGCTTCAAAAAAGACAATCTAGAGAAATATAAAGTTGCAATATTAGGTCAATATGATTGCTTTTAGTCTAATTGTCTAATTTTAAGCATTGTTAACAAATTGTATTTATTACAAGTATTGATTGGAATGACAATGCTTTTACATTGCTTATTATTCACATTTACCTTAAAGTTTGACAACAAAACAACAGAACTTTTGGACGTTTTATAAATTGCTAGAAAAAGGACATAAAAAGTTTTTTGAATTTTTAATTTTTTGAATTCTAATTTGGATTACATTCTATTAAACTCATACAACAAATCTAAACTAGTACATAGAAATATGATAATCTTATTTTCTTTCAAAAATATTTTGATGCATTAGTTTTTCCATGATTTGTTTGCCATTGCTTATGTTTGTTACCATAGTTTTTATATTTGCAAAATTTTCATAACTGCAAATATTTTTGGTTAAATTTTTCTTAAAGAGCATTATCATAAATGTTTCATCTCATTATAGTATTTGAAACCAATACTCAAATATTTTATGCTTTGTAGAGTTTTTGTAGAATATTTTCAAAATTTGTAGTTAAAATATGCTTAAACCAAATATTAAAATAATTTTAGCTTTCAAACAACTATGTATTTGATAAATGGCAGGTCAGAGAGTTGAGTTTGGTGGTAATTCTTATTATTTTTTAATTCACCCTCCATTGCATTGCTATTGTCTTTGTAAAATAAACCTTACCCCCGCATACAAGACTATGATATATTGAAATAAGCATGTTTGTAAAAATTCAGAGCACAAAAGTTGTATTTTATACCTCTGATCTACAAAAGCTGTTTATATGGTAATTTGAAAAGATCAAACACATGTAAACATAGTATCTTTTCTGTATAAAATCTTTAATCTTAAAAATGTAAATATATTTTTCCTACATTTTTTTCAAATAAAAATAAAAATAAACTGAACATAGCAAAATATGGAAAAAATAATTTTCTCTTCAAACAAAAGGTTTACATCAAAAGAAAAAGTGGATTACACTTAACACCTTTGTAATCTGTATTTTTTTTTGGATTACACTAAATTTGATACAAAATGAGCTGGGCTCTTCTTTGGGTGAGGTTAGCCACAATTTAATCTATCTATTAAAACCCTATGCATCTACTTTTTGAAACTATCTCACTGTTACCATTTTAATATTTGTTTATTTTAGAAAAATAAGATATCAATTGTAAGTACAAAAAATATCACAAAAAACTAGAAAATAAAATATGAAATATATATATACTTTAAAAATGAATCAAAACCTATAAATAAGAGTACTTTTGATGTATCATTAATTGATAAAATCTCACTTGTCACCAGCACTGAAAAAGTTTATTGGTTCAGACAGATGATCAGTTTTTATCAAGGTGGGAGGGGATAATGGGTGTTAATTCCACTGTGACCCAAATTTGTATAACCACTTTATCTTAGAAACTGAATTTGATTGTTGTTCAAATGTTTTAACCTATAATTAAAATCAACAAATGAGGCAATCTTGTTTATTATCATGTGGGATGTATATCAATTTATCGTCCATTGTCCTATCACTTAAGATCCCTGGCTTTTGGAGTAAAATTAGATTTTGTAATATTTGTCTCAACTTAATTGAGGAATGTATCATCCAAAATTTAACAACAAAGGGGAATTATTTGAAAGGAGGATTACCTACATTACATAATGTAAATATATCATGATCATGGATATCAATAAGGCTAGATAATAGTTCTAGAATAGTTCAGCACTCTCTCACACTGTAGTCATTCTGAAGTAACAAGGAACAATTTGTTTATAACTTAAGAAAGTAAATCTATAATATTAATTCTAATCTGACCCCAATTGTTTTGTCCATATTAACTTTAATGCATGATTTCTTTCCCAAACATTTAGGCAAATTAAAAAAAAAACATTTAAGATCAACTATGATTTTCATTTACAAAGGCATGATTTCAATCAGATTTTATGATTACCAAAATATTATTAGAAAATTATAAAAAAGCACATAATTTAGAATAGCATCACACCCTCTTTATATATATATTATATATCATTGTGATTGTCCCTCTTTTTTTCTTCAAACGATAATTAAATTTAACAGAAAAAAATATACACTAATGAAAGTCAATAAATAATTTGTGTAATAATAAGAGGTTTTGTGATTTTATAATTTCACATCTATTGTCCCCAAACAAATTCTTTATGAGTCGACATTTTTTATATTTTTCTTTAAGAAATATCAAAATTGTCAAGTATAATCTATAAGAACTTTGACAAATATTTACGTAAAATATGAAAAATGCATAAAGCTGTTTATAAAAAAAAGTTCTGGCAGATTTTGATAAATTTTCAACTGATTTTAGCATATTTTGCACAATTTAGATACGTAGTAACTCTTTAAGTTTTTATTGCACTTACTCACTTACACATTAACTTTTCTATTTTAAAGGCTATAAATGCTTTTACACCTTTCGCAACTTTTTTTCGTCTTTTATTGTTTATTCTAACTTTATTTATGGTTTCTTTCTTCTTTTAAACTTTAAATATGAATACCTATGAAGAATCTTTTTAAGTCAAAAGCATGACCCCTGAACAAATGACAAACTTATTCATACAAAAATGATCAAAGAAGAAAATATCTTAAAATCTTTGGTCTTCTTTGCTTTTCATGATATTTTTTTATTTTCTATAATAATTAACCACCGTTTCTACACTTAAATATTTGTCTGTTCAATTTGGCAATTCATCTTTAGTAAAATTACTTGTACTTCCTCATAAAATGAATCAACTATTTTATCTTCTAAATGTATTTACAGCATGACCCTTAAAAAATCTTCCAGAGAATCAAACTAAAAAAATCAATATCTTTTTACTTGAATTTGAAGGTTTTTGTAGCGCCTATAAAAAAAGACGTCATACTTGCCTATTATTGGCCAATTAAAATGTATACTGACCTGCCATTGGGGATTTAGTCTGTTCATTGGCCTATCATTGGTTATTTACATTGTATGTCGTCATTTTTAAAGGCACACTAAAGAGCTTCTAAATTTACGAGAAGAAATAAAAAAAAACCTTTGATGGTCATACTGTCTATGAAAAATATTGAAATATTTAACACGAAAATGTTAAAATTTGCAAAATTATTTATTTTGAAATTTTTTCAGGACCCCAGAGGAGGCCTACAATGAGTGGATCTTGGCCAACCTTGGTTAAGTCAAATTTTGTAAAACTGACCACAACAAAGCATTTGTCTCATATAAGAGAGAGGAGAGAGAAAGAATAATGTCATAATCAAATTTGGATATTTTCAACTAATAATTATTCTGTGTTCATTAAAGCTGCATGTGTATTTTTGCAATAAATATGAAAACGATTGCGTTCTAGTTTTTTTTGCAAGATTTAATACCTATATTTGAGAGCTCATTAATATGAAATTTTTAACATTCTATGGACACAAAACTGCCCAGGCCTGCAAAAAAAAGAAAAAGAAAAAACTTGAATAAATTTAATGAGCTAATCAAATTAGTTTTCAATAATTTAACAAAATTATACATGCAACTTTACTTAACATTATAAATCCATATCATCGATAAATACAATTATATTTATAATTGATATATAAAATGTTAAATCTATATTCTATTAATGATAAATTATATTTAATTATTTATTATATGAAATAAAAACTAACTAAAGCAATGTGTGTAAGTTTAAAATGTTTTTTCTTAAAATTTTATCAAATTTTCAAAATCAGCATAATTCTTTTTTTATATTTTATCAAATAAAAAAGCAAAATTAAAGTCACAAAAGTATGTATGAATCTTAAAGCTTTGTTTAATAATGAAATAATGTTGCTTTCGATGTTTTTAGCTACAGTTATTATCATTTAAGTAAAGTATGTTTATTTATTTTTTCACCATTAAAAGAAAGTAACTTTAAAAAAATAATAAAAAAGTTATTGTAATTCTTTATTACAAGTTGAAAGCTTAACTTTTTCTTTTTATGAATATGTATGAAACAATATGCAAATGTAACTTTTAAAATTTTTAACCTTAAAGGTTAAAAATTTGTGTAATGATAAGCTAGACATTGAATGATCGGGCATTTCAGTAAAGAAATTGTATTTTTTTAGAGTTCTAATATATTTTATTGTATATCTAAATCTTAAGAAAATAAAAATAAAAATCAGCATTGACAACATTTAAATGGTGAAATGGTGTTTCCAAATGTCTAAAAATAAAAAAAATATAATAGATAAGGTTTAATTTGAATTATAAAATTCCAGTAAATATGATTTTGTACAAAAATCTTGTTTTTGAGTATTTGGGAACATCATATTTTAAAAATTGAAACATTTTTTCTGTAAAAAGGGGTAAATACGTGTCAAAGAGGAAAAGAGAGAAAAAAGGGATTAATATCGTCATAATAAGATCAATTCCATCAATGTCAAAATCATAATAATTTTACAGCAAAAAAATTACAGCATACAAAAAATCTGTGAAAAAAATTCTGGCTCAGTTAAAAAATCCGGGACCTGTTCATTTTTTTTTCAAGAAATAATTTTTAAGATGAAAATAATAATTAAATTGTAATATGATACAAGTAAATGTGAAATAAATTTTAGCTTTTATGCATTATATATTTGATATTTTAGTAGAATAGGATAGATAATTATAAAATAAAGAATAACGTTCAATAGTAGCGAAGCTGAAATCATTAGTCCTCCAATTATTGTAAAAGACTAAATAACATACAATTCTTATGGAGTAGCTTCATTACTGCTCTATAGTCATTTGTATGGTCCATAGAATCACAAAAAGTTTGTTTGTCTGCGTGTCAGTCACAATTTATGAAATTAAAGGTTATCTTATGAGTATTCTAATTTTTTGGACTTGCCTAAAGGTAACAGAAAATAATTTGTGGCGGTTTTATGAGATGTTCCGAGAAACCATAGGGTTCATATAAGCTGTTATTGATAGAGCAGTGTATGCAAGCATGTCTGCATAATTCAATTTTAGTTTGCTATTTTATTTCACCACTAGCGGCTACGCCCCCTAGAGGCATCTAGGGGAACTTGAGGTAACTCCCCTCACCCAATTTTGGTTTTAGTCGTTACAAAACTCATTATTTTTGAGAGGGGGAAATTTTTCTAGGGGCGATTTCTCTTGGGAGGGTGGTTGTACCCTCCCCAAAAATAGTTTTAAACCTTCCCGGGACCTATGAGAAGCTAACCTGTTAAGGTGAACCTGATCGGTTCAGCGGTTAGCGAGATCTTTCGGTACAGATAAACAGACACACAGATAAACAGGCACACAGAGAAAAAGACATCCTGTTACTTTGTTACAAGGATTTTATTTAATTATTCTTTTCGGGGATCAGCTTTAATCAATCTTGCTTTAATGACTTCTTGGAATCTGAATCATATAGATCAATTTGACCCGAATTATCTATAGTACAAAGTAGCTTGATGTCTGTTTGTCCGTCTGAAGCTTAAGATCTCGGTAACCACTGGTGGTTTTAAGCTCTTTAAAAAATCCTCCAATCCTTTTTTTGCTAGGCATCAGCCTGTAGCAGAGCCTTTTTTTTAACAAATCTGTACTAGGCATCAGACTGTAGCAGAGCCTATTTTTTAAAAACAAATTCTATATAGGTGGGTTGACTTCCTCTTACCTCATAGGGCGAAGCCCCTATAGACTAGGGGCGAAGAGTTTGTTTTAAAGAGTAGCGAAGAGTTTGTTTTAAAGAGTAGCTTTTCTACAACAGAAGAAGATATTATTATTTATTACTATAATTACCAACGTAGATTTGTGACCATTAATTTCAAGAAATTAATTAAATGAGCGAGACTGCTATATAAGCAAAAATGGTAGGTAGTTTATAGTTGTTATTCTTGTTAGGAGCGCAGCTAATGCAAAATATGGAACATTCGTTCCCTTTCATGAACATAAATTGAGGAAAGACTGAGTTGGTTTTTACATTTGCTGATTATGCATAAAGATTTTCTATAACACATTAATTCCCTATAGTTGACTATTTTTTCATCTTGATAGTGGATACGATCATAGAGGCCTCTTAGGGCACCTAAGTTGACCCTCCACTATTAATTTAGGTTTTCTAAAGAAAAAAATGTTGGGGGGAGGGGAGTGCTATTTTCTCATGAGGCGAATTATGTTGGGAGGGTGATGAAGGTAAACTCACCAATAAGAAGCTTCACTGTAAAGGTGAACTATATCAGTTCAGCGGTTAGCAAGATCCTTTGCTACAAACTCGCACAGAAACACCTTGTAACTTTAGTACTGGGATTATTGCTGTGCCACTTATAAAATTTTTTTTCTCATCTACGTAATTACAAATAACAGTTTGAAGATAAAATGAAAAATCTTAGTTCTCATCTAAATCAATAAGTAGACATTTAAGGCGGGTTCTAAGGTCCCGCCTAGGTTTAGAGTAACTTACCAGCTACTTCATTCTATGGAAAACTTCGCAGTCTATGGTCATTCAAAGTCTGATTTTGTATAATACATATATGAATTTTTACGAGTTTCACAAAAAATATTGAAAATTTAAGAAAATTTAAAAACAAAAATATTTTGAAAACAATACATCAATTCAACTTTTAAAAGCAGCAGCATTTTCCATTTACTTCTTAAACTTGCATTCATCCTTGGAAGTTGGACTACTTGGCATTTGTCACTGTCAATGCGAATCCTTCTTTCATCAAAATATATAAGATTTCAGTTCAAGCTCTTTATAGAGCCTATAAAAAATGACGCCATACAATACAAATGACTAATGATAGGCCAATTTAGAGACTAAATTATCAATGCCAAGCTAGTATTTTAATTGACCAATTGTAGGCCAGTATGACGTCATTTTTTGTGGACCCTGTAAAAAGCTTCATTTCAGTTAATGTGATATTAAGTTAAATATTGACTATAGAACTATCGACAGACATTTGTTTAATTAGGGGTTATTAGGTTTATGTTTCTTTTCAAAAATATATAACTGCAATTTTTAATTTACTTCTTTACTGAAATATCTAAAAACAGAAGACTATTAAGAAAAGGATTTATATATATTATAATCAATTTGAATCAAGTTCTGCTTTTTATAAAGTTTGATGTATGTAATAGCTATTTCTCGTATCGTATTATAAACGGCTTTCCGCGGATATAGAATGTACAATTATAAGATTAAAACTAGTTTTTTTAGCCCCGAGGTGCCGAAGGCACCGGCTAAAAAACTGGTTTTAATCTTATGATTGTACATTTCTATATTCGTAGAAAACTGGATAT
>LS056310.1:0-11604 GCA_900241095.1 Acartia tonsa
AGAAAGATTTTTACAAGCATTCCTAACCACAGATTTCAGCGGTCTATTTTAGATAGCAGCCGAGAAAATCACACTTCACTCCTATATAGAATTGCTAACGTACTGACGGACAAAGAGAATTATAGAGTAGATTCCCTACTAAAAAAAAGTAGGAAAGGATAACAAGAATGTGTTTGTTTCTGCAAAGGATATAGAATACATGGATATATTGACAGGGAAAAATTTGTTGTCAATTTAGCTTGCTTTTATGGAACTTATTAATTGGTCAGTTCGTTCATCTTGTAGGAGGAAATGGGATGGGGTTAAGGGGATATGTTTTGGTATCGTTATTTCAGTCAGCTACGAGCATCACTTTTTTTAGAGTACATGAAAATCTGGTGAAACATCCAAATAATAATATATCAATTGTTTTTCTGAAACTTCATGGATATAGGGAAAAGTATTTTCGAAAAATATAAAATTGCTGATAAGTAGCGCAGCAATATCATAATGTCTTTATTTTCATCAAGCAATAAAAGTAGACAAAAACTATCCTAAGACTTAAATATTAAATGAAATAGCTTTAAACCTTACTTGGGGTTGTTTTGGTTCAGTGGTTAGTGAGATTTTAACGGATAACTAAAAAATAATAGGATGATTTCAAAGTTATTTTGCTTCGCTTTAATTATGTTTTCATCGTTGTTTAAAACAAATACTATTAACCTATTATATAAAGTAGTAAGCATTTTTTGTCTGTAGCTAAGGAACTTGATAACCGCTGAACCGATATGGTCCTCATTTACAGAGAAGCTTCATATAGGTCATTGAATGGTTTTAGGCTATTCTAATAAGTTGGGGTATGGATTTAGGCTATTTTCTGCCCTTCTTCCTTATTTCTTTGAATATAGAGCCCCTAAATAATAGGGGCGCAACCACTAGTATAATATATAGCATATATGCGTTTGTGTGTTTTATTTGTAGCAAATGATCTATCAAACAGCTAAGAACTGTAATACTAAATAATATATCCATATATTTCTGACAAAAAAAAGTAAGGGTTTTGTTTTTCTTTCATTACATACTTTAGTTTTACTTTACAAAAATAGGAAAAATAGGTTTCTTCCTCAGGGAGGGAGTGAACATTGGATTAAATTATACAAGTACCCAAACTTTTATAACCAAGTTATCTTATTAAACTAAAAACTTTGGGTACTTTTATAGAATTATGATTGGTTTGTTACAAATTTATATTTTCCAAATTTTCAACATATGAATTGAATCTTTATTTGATCATTATTGGGGGTGTAAATCAATTTATCGTCAATTATCTTATCCCTAGGTTTATCAGATATCTATCTATTAATCCAGCTTAGAACAATTTTATAGAAGCATGAAAAAAACATATCACAATTTTTCAAATGGTTACCGAGATATTTTGGACAGACAAACATTGTTCTACTTTATTCTTTTTATAGTAGAGCCACTGAAAGGGCTTATATACGGAGAGGGGCCAATTCACCACCTTAAATTTTAGCCATAAAACTAATGAAATAAATATGTATATCAATTTATCATCTATTGTCTTATCCCTTAGGATCCCTGATATCTATCTATCTATCTATAAGTAAATGGAAATATTATTCCTTGGGTGTTACACCAGATTTTTATGTACCTAAAAAGTGATACTCGCAGCTTGCTAAATAACAGAGGTGGATTCTTAAAAAACTTTCCCCCACTGAATTAGCCCCACTGATTTTAATAGGGGAAAAGTTTTTTAAGAATCAACCACAGTACTCTCAATTCACCCCCTTTACCACATTCCCTCCTCTACTACTGGATGACCAATAAATGAGGTCCATATTAGCAACCTAAATTGACGACATATTTTCCCCTGTCAATATATCCACGTATTATAAATCCATTTATAAGGAAAAATGTGTCTATAATGATAATGTCTAAATTCTCCCACATTTATCCAAATTAGTGTCTGACCCTTTTCACAGTAATCTAAAGGGTTAAGACAATGGCCGATTAATTGATGTACAATCTTAATGATGATAACCTTACAAATTTAACCGGCGTTCTCCTCTTTTTTTCAATTTTTTCAGAACAACTTTATTAGGTTAGGTTAGGTTTTAGGCTAGACAGGCAAGGGTGCAATTATAATTAGTGTTATAGTATGTGGATATATTGACAGGAGAAAATTTATCGTCGATTTGGCTTTTTAATATGAACCTCATTATTGGTTAGTTAGTTCATCTAGTAGAAGGGGAGGGGATGGGGGCTGATGGGAGGTTAGCTAGCTGCGAGCAACACTTTATCAGAGTGCATGAAAATCTGGTGCATCATCAAAGTAATAGTGTATCCATTAAAATATGTAAATAAAATCTGTTAGTGCAGTTTTATAAATTACAAACCAATTTGTTAACCATAACTTGACCTGACTTAACTCAAAATTCGCTTCTTTTTTTTAGCGGCTTCATAAGAAAGGTAGGTTTTTATCAGCGCATATACTCTATAATAATGGATATAGAATACATGGATATATTGACAAGAGAAAGTTTGTCGTCAATGTAGGTCTAGACCTCAGTTATTTTATCCAGTAAGAGAGGAAGCGATGGGGTAAAGGGGGTCACAGGCCTATCATTGGTCAATTAAAATGTACACTGGCCTATCATTGGTAGTTTGGTGTATTGGCCTATTATTAGACATTTGTATTGTATGACATTATTTTTTATAGGCACTATAAAAAGCTTATCATATATAGTTTTTTTTTCATTCTGTAAATCGATATTTATGCCGCGATTTTTGAGATGAACTTAAGTTTTTCTACTTTTCATGTATTTGTGCGGATTTTAGGGTTTAGAGTTCAATCCTCTTTATACAGTTTTCAAAGAATTATTTTGCAAAAAATCAGGGAAATTAAGGGAAAAGACAATGGTCGATAAATTAATATAAATTACTTAATTATTGGTGAAAACGTTTAAACACCACTTGTTTGTTACCAACCAATCAAAGTTTAATAAAAGTTTTTGAGATTAATGTTGTTATAAAACTTTGGGTACCAGTATAATTTAAAGATCTATGTCCCCGTCCTCCCTGATATTTTTAAAAATAGATACATTACCTATAGATGTATTATTTAGAATTATGTTTTTTCTTGCTTTCATGTATACTAGCAGCTTCGCCCCTAGAGGTATAATTACATTTACTATTACCTACCCAGTGGAAAAATATTCGAATGAATCGCAATACCCAGCGGAAAAAATGCGAATAAATGGCGAATTCACAAACTTCGTACAAATTCTATTTAAAAAATTGGGGGGTTTGTCCCCCCCCTCCCAAGAACATAGCCTAAAACCACCACAGGACCAGTAGGTATCCCAGCTACACATCATTTTTCATTATGAATGAGAACTGGTTCTAATCCACCAGATACTAATCGGTTTCAAAGCCTCACTGGAAAAAAATGTAATCTAAAATGATATGTTTATGTAATTTTAATTACCACTCAACTTAATCCCAATTCAAAATACAATTTAAATGGTATTTAAGTAGTTTTAACCACGGATATAAAGGGACATGACAATGAACGATAAATTGATAAACAAAATTACCCCTGTGCATACACTTCTAGTCTGTAACCAACCAATTACAATTCGATAAGAAATCTTAGTTATTAAACTTTGGGTACCAGTGTAATTTACAGTCAAATAATCTCAGGGATCTAAAGGGATAAGACAATAGCCGATAGATTGATGTACATTCCCAATGATGATACAAAATTTACCCTTTTGTAGATTATAAATTTTTGTTAAAAAGTTCAGACACTAATAGTCTGAAACCATTCAATTTAAATTCAATAAAGTATCCAATGAAATAGAAATCCTGGTTGCAAAACTTTGGATACCAGTGTAGTTTACAGTCCCCATTATGTCCCCACCCTGAGTTTTACATTTTAAACAGATTTCCAAATTTTAAAACGAAATTTTTATTCCAGTATGGCTTCGAAACAGATCAATATCCACTGGAATAGAACCGGTTCTCATCCATTATGAAAAATTATGTGTAGCATCATATGATCATATTGCAGATAATTTTCTACAAATAGAAGAATAGAAATCATAAAAATATTACCAGTTTTGTTAACTCAGGACTTCAGGACTTTGGAGCTAACAAAACTGATTTTAATCTTATATATTTTCTGTTTTAATATCCGCGGAAAGCTGTCTATAATACGATGTGATAAATAACTATTTATGGTTTCATAAGGCTATAGATCCAGTTAATAATAAAGTTTACAAAGTATATTGCTCTTTGGGGATTACAATATACAGTTTACTGTTCTTTTCAGTTTTACTGTTGTACACTTAACTGTTTTTTAGTTGGAATCATGCATACAATTATCGTCTATTGTCTTATCCCTTAAGATCTCTTATAGACATATAAAGAGTGTGCAAAAAAATGCGGACATTTTTAAAATTGAAATTGCGCGGCTTGTGTTAATAGTAATGAAATATTACGCATACCGTTAGAACCGCTAAATTTTTTTTTTGAAAATATAATAACGATTCCTGTGCTAGGAATAGTTAGGGAGCTACGTGTTAAAATGGCCCAACTGACTTAAAACTTGACTTGAAAGTATTTTAATAAATATTAGACAATAATTCTTACAAAAAGACGTGCGAACCTTTTTAAAATTCAAATTGCGCGGCTTGTGTTAATGGCAGAAAAATATTACTCATACCGTTAGAGCCGCTAAGAGCTGTATTTTTTGGAAATATAAGAAAGGTATCTGTGCTACAAATTCTATAGGAGCTAGGTGGTAAACTATTCGTAGCACAGGAATCATTCTTATATTTCCAAAAACTAGATCTATAGTATAGATGTATATACATAAAACCACCTCCTTTTCTTTTTCAAAGACCTTTTTTGATGCTTCTAAACTATTTTCTGCTACTTGGCTGTGTTAATATAAGCGACACCATGATTTTCAATGACCAAATAGAAAGGTTGCAGAAGGTTGATGCGATGGGGAGATACAGTTATTTAACCCTTACTTCCTCTAGTGTTTTACTCTAATCATGTATTTATGACTAGTGGCTACACCCCTAGATGCCTCTAGTAGCACTTTAAATATATTTTTTAAATAACACGTTACCTATCTATGTTGAGTTCAAGTCTTTACGATACCTATCTATGTTGAAGTCTCTATACGTAATTTTTTAAATTTTTTTTGTTATTTCTCTTTGGAGGGTGGTGGTAACCTTCCCCTAAAATAGTTATAAACCTTCCCGTGACCTATGAGAAGCTACCCTGTTAATGAGAACCCGATCGATTCAGCGGTTAGCGAGATACTTCGGTACAAACACACAGACAAAAACACAAACAAACGTCCTGTTACTTTATTACAAGGATTAAACCTTGAGGTAAATAAATTATATAGTACAGTGTCGCATTGTTAGCATAATATATAAAATAGTTGAAAAAATGAACTATAAAGAATAAGAATAATTTCAATAAGACATACTAGCGGATGTGCCTATAGCAATTAGGGACTTTTTATGTAAAGAGAGGTGTGGGATAGAAAAATATCCAAAAATTATATAAAACGACTTTGATTTAGAAATGAAATAGTCTAAAACCATCACGGCATCAAGGGAAATCTTCTCTATAATAGAAAACTCAATCAGTTCAGTGGGTTGCGAGATCTTAACTGACACACCCGTAACCTAACTTCTTTATATAGTAGGATATTAAGTGTCAACGTCGGTTTGTCCTTCTGTATGTCGTAAAATCAAACAAATTTTAACAGTGAATCTATCTATTCGCCCCTAAAGGGGGGAGGAGGGGGTTGGATAAACAGATATTTGTATTTCTAACAAGGATGACAACATTCATAAAAGCGAAGCCCTGAAACGATATGACAGACGGACTTTAACATTTGTATAGTGTCAGAACTTAACAATCAAAATATAAATGTATAAGAGTCGAAGTAAAATTGTAAGCAAATTTGTTGTAAAACTGCTTGATACAGGATTATGTTTATGGACATACTTACATATTTAGGACTTGATTATAGAGTTGTTTCGCTTATAAAATTATACTTTGTTGTCCAAGGAATCAATATACCAAAAATCAGATCAATCGGATAATTAGATCACATAAAAGTTTGTTGTTAAAAACTAAAAAATTAACATGTTTAAAATGAACGTACGGACATTCTGGTAATGGTTATAGAGTTGCTACCCTTTCTGAACCGTACCTAACTAATACAGGAATCACCATGCAAAATTTGAAATTGATAGGAAAATTCTAACATGCTTATATTTACGAATAAAGCTATCTGTCTCGGACGGACGGACGGACGGTCCCTAATTATAGAAAATTTTCGCTTTTAAAAATCTGCAGAATTGCTAGAACAACATTATATATATACATTTAATTCTAGTAATTTTGAAAAGGTTTTAATGGAATAAATGAAAACCAATTTCGTTGCAGTAAAATCGTCCAAACTCAGGTAGGGAGGGGACATTGGGCTGTTTATAACACTAGTCCCCATATTTTTCTTATTCGTTTGCTTAACGACTTTGGGGACTTTTATTGAATTTTGATTGGCCGGTTCAATAAGACGAGTGTTCTTAACGTTTCAACCACTAATTGTAATCTATAGAAGGGGCATCATTAAGCAAGTACACCAATTTAACGGCCATTGTCTTATCCCTTTAGATCCCTGTTAAAATTGTATGGTCGTACAAAAACGTCAAAAATAATTCATAAAATTACCACTTATATATATTAATTTTATTGGTTTAAAAGTTTGGATACTGCTAGTTTGAATCAACCAACCAAAATTTAATAAAGTACTCAAAGTTTATAAAGTAAAGAATGATAAAACTTTGGGTACCAGCATAATTTACAGTCCAATATCCCCTTCCCAATCCATAGTTTTTGATATAGTTCTATGGATGTTGTCATCCTTATTTTTTTTTGCGACATTGAGTGAGAACTTTAAATAATATATTTTACTCTATTTGAGGTCTTTGAGTAAAATAGAATTTAGATTATTTCATACATTTGGTAAGTGTTTTATCAAAAATACACAATTTTCTCTTTATTTTTGTTAAATATTTTAATATGTTAAGGAAGCGACTTGAAATTCCTTGTTAATCAGAATGTAAGGGTATAAGGGCTGTTTATTACACTAGTCCCCAAAGTTTTAAAATAACGTTTTCTTATTCGTGGCTTAACAACTATGGTGACTTTTATTAAATTTTGTTTGACTGGTTTATTAAGTTTAGTGCCCCAACGTTTTAACCACAAATTGTAATCTAGAGAAGGGTTAATTTTGTTTATTATCAACTGTGGTTTACTTAGATTTAATCGGCCGTTGTCTTATCCTTTTAGATCCTTTTGCAGCTTATAGTTGATGCGCTATTTATCCATATACTAAAGTAACAGGATGTCTATGTGTCTATGTGTTTGTGTGTCTGTACCGAAGGATCTCGCTAACCGCTGAACCGATCGGGTTCTTCTTAACAGGGTAGCTTCTCCTAGGTCCCGGGAAGGTTTATAACTATTTTATAACCCCCCCGAAAAATGAAAAATCCCCCCCCCCGAAAAAAGATTTTATTGAATTTTTCAAACTAAAAATAGGTCCTGGGAAGGTTTTAAACTATTTTTGGAGTGGGTGTCTTCACCCCCATCCCCCAAAAATATTTATTTACTCTTTGAAACCCAAATTTAAAATGGGATGAGGTCGAGTTCGAGCGATGAGTGCCCCTAGAGGCTTCTAGGGGGCGTAGCCGCTAGTGACTATAATACATAAGTAAGTTTGATAAAACACTATTTAGGTTTCAAAATATGAAATGGGTTAGGTTGTCTATCTTTCTATTTATATGTTTCATAAGATCGATACAGGGATTTCAAGGGGTAAGACAATTGACTGTAAATTGATGTACATTGTACATCCCCAATGATGAAAAACAAAATTAACACTTAACAAAATTGAGCATTGCGTGTTTAAACCAGTCAATCATATAAAGTAGTAAGTCTGTTTTTGTCCACAACTAAGAAAACGATTACTATAGAACTGATTTAGTTCTCTATTTAAATGAATTTTCACATGTGTCTTGGGATTGTTTTAGGCTATTCTTATTTTATATTTAAACCATTGAATGGTTTTAGGCTATTTTTAGCCCTTTTTTGTTATATAACATTCTTGGTACCCTTCGAATACGGAGTACCTAGATGATAAGGGCGCAGCCACTAATATTTAATAAAAGCACCCATAGTTTGTAAGCCAATGATTGAGATAATGTTTAATGTATAAAACCTTGAGTACCAGTAAGTAAAGAACTTCCCCCCCACACAAGGAAAAAGGGTCATATGACAAACGCAGGAGTCCCAAACGCAGGAGTGGACACTTAACCTAACCAACCTATTTTAGGCCTTCTTTTAGTTTTTTTTATGCCTAACCCCTGCTGGGGGCTTATTTGTACATTCATATCTTAACCTAACCTAATCTGTATGGAAATACTTAATTAAATTAATATTTGTCCACTCCTGCGTTTGTCCTGGAACCGGAAAAAGTCCCTCTCTTTTATTCAATTCATTATTAAAAAAAGAGAATATGGGGGTTCTTTGCTCACGAGGACCTTTAAGGTAAAGCACCGACAATTCTTTCATGAAGTAGCTTCGCTATTTATATGATTTTAGTTATGTTTCATCCTTGTTAATCTTTACCTAATAGTAATAACTAATAACTGTGTTACTTTGCAGAGATTTAGGAATAGGTAAATATTTTTTCGCGTTTTATCAGATTTTTAAGATATTTAATACTAGCGGGTATTATTGGAAGTGATAGCGAAAGGCAGAATAGCCTTAAACCATCCCAATACTTATAAAAATAAGGTAACCTAAAACCATCCCGGGACCTATATGAAACTTCCTTAAGGAAGAACTTGATCTGTTCAGTATTTTTCGTAATTCCAAGCTACAGAAAAAAAACTTACTACTTTGCATATTAGAATTATGCTCAATATTACAAGCTAAGTTGGATTTATTTGACTCCTTTTTAACGTCCGTCCGTCACAGGGAGATAGCTCTTTTCGTTAATTTAGGCATGTTAGAATTGTCCTATCGATTTCAAACTTTGTATGATGATTCCTTTAGTAGTTAGGTACGATTTAGAAAGCGTAGCAACTCTATAATCGTTACTAGAATGTCCGTACGTCCAGTTTAAACATGTTGTTTTTTTAACTTTCTTAACAGCAATTTTTAATAATTTTGTCAAAACTTATATATTTATATTTTGTATATTCAGTTATATTCAGTTCTGACACTCTCCAAAGTTAATGTTCGTCTGTCCTACCGTTTCAGGGCTTCGCTTTTATTGATGTAGTCATCCATGCTTAAAAGCAAAGCTTTTCTACATACAAAGTAACGTTCTTAACGGATAGCTCTAGCCGTTGATATATAAGCATAGTATTTCTATAATCAAGAACAGAACGTCTGTAGGTTCATTTTACCATATTGATTTTTATCTATTTTGGTTCAGTAATACTAATTATTGATTTATTAAGCTTCAGACAAAAATAAACCTTACTACTTTATATAATTGAATGCATAAAGCAATTTTGAGAATTAATAACTTTAAAGCTTTGTATAGAGTTATACATAGAGTTTTATTTTAATGTTGATTTGTCCAACTTCTGATTTTTGAGCTTCGCTTTTTTGGATGTCATCCTTGTGAATCGTGTATCCTTATACTAAAGTAACAGGATGTCTGCGTGTTTGTCTGTGTGTCTGTGTGCTTGTATGTTTGTACCGAAGGATCACGCTAACCGCTGAACTGATATGATTCTCCGTTACAGGATAGCTTCTCATAGGTCCTGAGAAGGTTTTTTAACTATTTGGGGGAGGGTACCACAACCCTCCCAAGAGAAATATAAAAAAATCGATGTTTTTACCTAGAGACATTTCAACGCAACATAGATAGGTATCGTATAGACTTGAACAAAAAAAAATAAATATTTAAAGTGCCACTAGAGGCCTTTAGGGGCGTAGCCGCTAGTTTTAAAGAATTGAAGAAAAAAACAGATAATATCTTCAACTATTTGTGCGACTCGTAGGTAAGGACGTCCAAGGGAAAAGGGGTAATATTCCCCAAACCTCAAAAAAAAGCTTAGACGTCCTTTCTGATATGTTTTTTTTGCTTTTCAGGTCATATAAAATATGCTGAAAAATGGCGGGAGATTTATTATCTGATCTCATAATTTTAAGCTTATTTTGTTTCGGATATACACAGGAAAGAAATTATACAGGTTATCAGGTCTGTAGTTTTTGTTGCGATGATACTCTATACCCAATATAACCTAACCTAACCTGACCAAAAAACAAATGAAACCTGCCACCCCTTTATATCATGCCCTCCTCTACTTCTGGATGAAAGAACTGACCTAAATTGACAACAATTTTTCACCTGTCAAAATATCCACGCATATTCTATATCCATTCCCCCCTGTGCATTGTGCAACCCCTCCTAAAGAAAAAACAAGGATGACAACATCCATAAGAAGCGAAGCTCAAAAAATATGGATGAACATCGAGAATGAACAATATAGCTTTTAAATGCAAATTAAATTTTTTTGATAAAATCACGAAACCTTTCATGATTTATAATGTGGAAATCTAGAAATCGATCTAGCACCGCAACAAAAAAGTTAATCTTAATGAAACTTTGTGGAAATATTTAAAATGTAAACTTATCCAAACCCTAAAAATTTCAGCCGTCTATCTAAACTAGGAGTTGGAATAAAATCTTGAACACTTAAAAAACTAGGAATCGATCTAGCATCCCAACCAATAAGCAAATCTCACTGAAACTTAATAAAAGTGTGCATAATTTAAATTTATCTAATCCCTGAAAATTTTAGTCTTCTATCTTGAATAGGAATCGAGAAAATCTTGAAAACTTTAAAATCTAGGAATCGATCTAGCAACCGGACAGACGGACATTCCAAATTATAGAGTAGCTTCGCTTCTAAAAAACACTAAGACTTCGCAACCCATAAAACAACTTATAAAGATTTTTTTTAGTTGATCGAATTATCGGATAAAATCAATTCAAGCCAGCTGTCTTTCTTAGATCATAGTAAGTACCATATTTTCTTGATTCAAAGTAAGTTATATACATATTTCCTTAGTTACAAATTATCTTTAATAAAAAGTTGACATTGCTGAAATTATATTCACACAAGTTAACATAATAACGACACAATTTTTCACCATGGATTATCATTAAGAATTTTTTAGGAGTAGATTTTTGGACCCATCCTAAGGAAGAGCATGGAGTAACATTTTCATTGAGTCCTGTGTTAAGGTTAGGATTTAATATTTTGTTCATTAGATTCTTGTTAGCTATTAACTTTTTATAAGAATACTCCTAGCTCCTGAATCCCTTTTTTTTTAAATAAGAGTTCTTTTAGCTCCTTAGTAACTGAATTGGTTTGGTGCTTTCCTACATAGTGCCAGTTGAGCACTGAAACCCCCCCCCGCGCCCCGCCCCCGCCCCCCCCCCCCCCCCCGGGGCCGGCGCGGCGCGGGCGCGGGGGGGGGCGGGGG
>LS056311.1:0-12568 GCA_900241095.1 Acartia tonsa
TATTAATATTTATTGGTTGGTTCAAACTAGAATTGTCCAAACTTTTCCACCAACAATTTTAATCTACAATTTTAATAGTTTTTGTTTATCATAATTGGAGATGTTATCAATGTCCATTGTCTTATCCCTTTACATGCCTGAGTTATGCAGCTCTAAAACTTGGCTAAATGGGTCATAACTACAAAGATCTAAATCATGAAATTTTATATATACATAGGGTGTCTCAAAAAATTCTTCCTGGAATTGGAAAAACTCCAAAACAGAATGATCTATTCTTCTGTGTAGTTTTTTAAAATATGTTATAGGTGTTGACCTCGTTATTTGTACTTTATGAACAAAATTATTATTATGATTCTCATGTAACATACAGGTGAAACAACGATAACAATATCTATAAGTAGCAAAGCACAAAAATTATGGATAGACCAAAATACAAAGAAATAGAGTTATAGAAAAATATACCTAGAAGTAACACGAATCCTTAATGCATAAAGTATGAAATGGTCTTTAGCAGCATAACCGACAGAACAACGGAACAAGTATATTGTAGACTGTATGCTTATCAGTATAGGTAATCTTCTCAAAAAATGTCGGCATTCTATCTTAAATAGAAGCCAAGGAAGTCCCCCAAACAGTTTTCTTTTAGACAGACAGACGGGCGGACTTTTCGAATTATCTAAGAACGTCACAACCAATTTTAACACCCAGTAGTTTTTTTGTTTTATTAGTTGTATGTTAAGAGAGTTAGGGAGTGTATATTTGATAGATAAGATAGACTCACATATTTGGTATATAAAGGAGATATGAACGTAACATGAGCTAACATCCAATAATCCAAACTATATTAATATGATAATTTTATTATTTTAAGGCCTGTAATCATGCATAGTATATGTGTGTGTATGATAAGTAGTGACTATGTAGTAAAAACCTACAATACTCGCATAAAAGATCTAATATAGATAATGGTATGTTAGGAAAATGTAGACGATTATTACCCCTCCCCCCCACCCCATCAATTTCACCCCCCAAAATCTGTCTGTGTTAAGTTTGGGAAAAAAGACTAGGATACATGCAAAAAAAATCTTTGCATTTATCAGAGAAAAAAGGGACAATGGGCTGTTTGTTACACAAGCCCCAAAGTTTTATAATAACATTTCCTTATTCGTTGGCTTAACAACTTTGGGGACTTTTTGAGAATTTTGATTGGTTGGTTTAGTAAATTTAGTGTCCGTACGTCCATTCTTTTTGTAATCCACAGATGAGGTAATTTTGTGTATTAACATTGGGGATGTACAACTAGTCGGCCATTGTCTTTTCCGTTTAGATCCCTGGCATTTATTATAAAAAAATTGCTGAATTTTTACCCTTAAGAAATATGTGTGTCTGTGGCCAGGTCAAATAAATTGTCGGGCAAATTAGCGCCAGGATTGAACTGTAATAATGCAATTTGATTCATGATACAGTTTACGCTGAAATTTGGTGGCTACTAGCCAACACAGGGGCGTGCA
The DNA here is from genome assembly GCA_900241095.1 of Acartia tonsa. NCBI lineage: Eukaryota > Metazoa > Arthropoda > Copepoda > Calanoida > Acartiidae > Acartia > Acartia tonsa. Next base: position 1,512 of record LS056311.1, read on the forward strand.
TAGTATGACAGAGGGGTTTGTTTGGTATGTAGTGCATAATACCATAGAGGAGGGGAAACTTGTCTTTAAATTATGCTGGTACCCAAAGTTTATTACCACGTTATCTTATTTGTTGGCTCAGAAACTTTAGGTTTTTCAAGATTGATTGGTCAAAGTTTACAACAGCTTTAATTTACTAAAGGTTAATGTTGTTAATTATTATTGGGGTGGGAATATTTATCATCTATTGTTTATCCCTTAAGATCTCTGGCACTTTTAATCAATGGAATAAGTCTTCCTTGCAGTTTAACCCAAAGAAGTAATAATAAAAGATATTGAGTCTTTACCCCCAAAGCCATTGGTTGGAGAGAAAAAATTATCAAAACAATGTAAAACAAAAATTTTAAAGCAGTTTAATACAAATTTTTAGTCAACAAAACTTTATTTAATTTTAAATTTTTTATCAACTCCAGAAATAATTGTGTCTACTTAAAAAACTAAGTAATAAGGTAGTGCCTTGTAAACATACCCTATGGCCAAAACAAATAAGCCCCATAATTTCAAAATGAAAGGAAAATTGCCAACCCACCATGTAACCTACACGACAGGAATGGAGGGGACAATTGGCTGTTAAATAATTTGGTATTCAATGTTTTAGAACCATGTTATCTTATTCTTTGGCTCAAAATATTTGGGATTGTTGCTTCAAATTTTCAACCAATCCTTTTGATCTACAAAATAGGTAAATTTGTTTATTATAATTGAGGATGAATATCATTTTAACGTCCATTGTCTTATCCCTTAAGATCCCTGCATACAGGCACATTTTTTAAACCTTTAGCAATAATAGTCTAATAACGTTTTGTCCTGGCTTGACATTTCTAAATTATGGCGCGGCATTCTGAGCACCATCAAAGGCAAGAAATCCGCGAATGTTATTTTTGGTTGTAAATACGAGATTTAACATTTAACAGGCAATATTTGTGTATGTTTGGTCGGATGGTCACTAACATCAGAGTAAACTAACATAGACCACTCATAATAAATCCATACAATTTTAATGTGCTTTTACACAAAGTACTTTGTTGAGCATTTTTTGAATTGGAAATTGATAAGAGGGATAGTTTTTGTTTGTTTGTATATTACTTAAGGCAATTTTAGGGGTTGTACCACAGGGTTAGTGCCCTCCGAAGGGGTTTGGTTTCTTAATAAGCAAGGTTAATCGATCTTAAAGAATATTTTTACAGTAAAACAAGAACAAAAACATAAGTGGATAGTTAGATAAAAATTATTTTCTCAAATTTCAGCTGCTTGATCTTTATAAATTAGTTTAAACCAATCTTGTCAAACTTGCAAATTTTATGGCAAAAGCTTGAGGCAGACCGTGTGTTTGCTCATTTGAATGACTGAGAAAGTACATAAAACTCTTTGTGAAGTATATCCTGTCAAGTAATGCCAGCACCAAAAACAAATTTTTCTCCCCACAATAATTCAGGAGACATTTAAGGTCAGGTTAAGTTTTTATATATCCCCTTAGGGCTCAGGCACCATTGGCTTGAGCCCCTCTGCAGGTATTATATCTAGAAGATAATCTATCCCTCTCTTATGTATTTCAAAATATGAGGAGATAGTAATCAGTACTTGATAGACACTTTGAGGGAAAGCACCTAAAACAGTTTTCAGATCACATGCAAATCTTTTTTATGCAATGCTATAAAACTAATAAAAGGCAATAAAAAGAAGGACAAATATCTTAATTGTCTATTAAAATTGGCCAATTATATTTGCAGAAACTAATTTAAACTCATTTATTTCAAAAGTTGTAAAATCAAAAATCTAATTTACAAAAGTGAATCCCCAGAAAATGCAAAAATCTTTAATTGTCTCCTGTAAGTTTTTTGGCTAACAAGGGTTCCTTTGACTTGACTAATGTGTCTGCTAGTTCTGCTAGCAAGTGATCAAGGGTACAGAGTCTGGAATAGGGACAAAGCATGTCAAAGAGAGAGGTTTGAACATCAGCTAGATATAATTCATTTCAAGATATGTTTTCTCTAAAATATTTTTGTCTGATAATATTACAGTAGAATAATATCTGATGAAATATCCAACCCTGGTTAAATACTATGAAAATTGTTGTCATCAGGAAATAGGGATAACCCTTACTTAAATCAAGCATATCCAAATCTGTCAGTCCAGTTGATAATGTTATTAATGGAATAAATATATTAGTTACTCTAAGAATTAGAAACGTCAATTTATTTTAAGCATGTAAGCCAAATTATAAAACACAAAGATTTGCTCTTCCTTTACTGATAATGGCATACTTTTTAGTATTAATGTATAACAGTTAAATTTGCTCTTTTATTCTAAAATACTGTGTTGCATGTGTACCAAGTTGTCCTTGTTTTTTTAACTATGCAGACAGAGACAGTGTATTTGATATGATAAACTAAAATATGTTTTGATCTAAAGCATCAAATATGAAGAAATGAACTTTATTTTGCTGTTACTGACAAAAGTTAACATCCATCATAAAATACAAAGGTCTGTAGATACAAGGTGGTGCCGCCCTGATAATAAAAGGGACACTCCAATTGAATTAATTTTTAGTTAAAAGATTTAAAGTTTTTAATCCCTAATACATAGTAACAGCTGACATTCAAAAATGATAGTTTCTTCAAATCTTGCTGCATTGTAATATTTAGGACATGATACAAAAAATTTGACATTTTAATCTTATTATAAATGAATCTTATTGAGGATCTCTTTAAGCTCCAGCCAACCTTCTGCAAGAAAAACTAGTGGCTTGTTGCATAAACATTATTTCCATCTTGTCTCATAGATCTCCTGATTTGCGTCTCGTCTGACAGATATCAATGTACCACTGACCCTTATCATCCAACAGACACACAAATAAATATAAACAACCAGATTTACACTCAAATAGTGTGTTGTTTTCAACCAGCAAATTTGCAATCATATTTTTTTTGAAAATGTCTATAATGAGTAATTTTTAATTCATTTCTCTAAATGGCTCTGTGCCAACGTAAGCTAAACTCTTTTTGAATTACAGATTTAAGATTTGCATGAATTACATTCAGTAAAATTAACATAGTTATTTTCAAACAATAATATCTTTTCAGTAGGTAAATAAAGAATTTAAAAATAATACAAATATTTTCAGATATTATATGATTAATCTTTGAAGTATGCTTTGCTGAGATTATGAGTCTTAAATAGCAAACAAGGTGTATAAAAAAGGGGGTTATCATGCATGTAAAACCTTTGCAAAAGGTAGGTGGAAGGGTTTATGTGTGGATGACAGGGTGAAAAATGTAATGTAGTATGTAATATTTCATAAAAAAACTAGTTGTATGCTTGATTCATAGGATACTCACAGTGGTTTACCATGTGACAAAAATATACCAATTGAGCAAAAGTACAAATCATAGACTTAACCTATTAAAATTTTTTTTTCATGCCCTGAATTTACTTATGGCAGGAATAACAAATGATTATTTTCTATTTTAATATTAACTTGCATAAAATTTAAATTTATAGGTCAACCTACTTAACCCCTTGTGTAAAAACTCATAAGGAAAAATAAGGTATAAATAAAAGTACATTACACAGAGGATTTGCAAGATGATTTTTATCCTGAGATAGTTCAACGACAAAAAAGTTAAAAGATATCTTAGAGGCCAACAATAACAATATAAATATTTCAAGAATGAATCTTACTGAATATCTTAGCATTTTATTTTGTTTTCTCTACAAAATTAAAGAAAACTTAAAAGTTTAAACTGTGTAGTTTTCAAAATGATGTATTAGGATATATTTCATAAGAAAATACATTTAAAATAACGCTGAAAGAGGCTGAAGTTTAAATGTTTTAAAGTGTACATATTATACACTTTTTGCACTGAATTAGGAATTAGGACAAGAAAATGTTTTGTTAAGGGTGGAGTTCTTTAAGATCACGCGAGAGATGTAAATATACACAACAACAAAAATGATAATTACCACTCTATAGCCATAAAGAAAGGGGTATTATAGATGATAGATTGGTTTCTCTCTGTGTTTTAGTCATAGTAAAAAGTTGGTTGTTATATACTTTTTTAGATAACCACTAGGTACATAAATTGGATTTCTCTCTTCTGTAAATTAAAATTTTGGGTTGAAAAGTTTAGAGACACTATCAATTACCCTCTAACCAATCAAAATTCAATAAATGTACCCAAAGTGTTCATAAAACTTGGGTACTGGTGTAATTACAGTCCAATGTCCTTTCCCTCCTTGCTGCATATTACACAAAATAAAAAACTACATTTATTTGAGAAGGGCAGGGCTAATATAAACTTTGAAAATAAAAACTGGTGAGGAGGAAGGTGAGTAACAAAATCTGACAAAAAAACTTTGTGTTTACATCTAGTAGAGTTTTGAGTTTACAAAAGAGTAATTGAAGTGGGTTTTTTCTCATTTTTCATAAAATAAACAGGATATCTGTTTGTCTGCTTGTCCGATATACTTCTTTTCAGTGAAGCTTATTATAAGACCTTGGAAGGTTTGTAATTATTTGGGAAAGAGTATTTTTCTTCCCTGAAGTGCACCTAGAGGTCTCTAACCGTTAGTTTAATTGAAGTAAAGCTTATTCAAAAACTACAACTTTTAGATTAATAAGCTAATTTTAAAACTACAAGGTAGAAAATCATTTTCAATAAAGGAAATACAAAAACATCTTAAGCTAGACCCATTAATGAACTACCATTTTGATTGGTCTAACGTCTTATATATGCTTTATTGTCTGTATTGATATGACAGGGGATTTTGAATAATGATATTGCTCGGTGGAACTAATTAACCCTTTATATTTTTATTCAGAATTAATTAAGTAAATCAATCTTCACAGAACCTATCAAATTGCAAGTACAGATTGGAAAGTTGCCTGAAACATAAACAAGACCAACATAATCAAATAGGCCTAGTCATTTATGAGATAATATAGGAATTGAACAGACAGAAAAATTAATCTTATATTAAGAATAATTAATTTTAATTTTAAGGGTTAATTATGTTTTGGTTGATTTCTTACCAGGTCTAGTTTTTGTCCAACTACTTTAACATAATATCCAGCAAAAACAAATCATCTAATATGCAAATAACTCAAGGATACAGTGATAGGACGATGAAAAATAAATAAACCTTCCTTATAAATATTATTTGCAGACTTTTAGTAGTATATTAAAAGGAAGAAAAAGTATTTATTTTTCTTTTTCTCTTTGATATGTATATTAAAATTAATATATTAGTTGTAGACTTCTTATAGAAGCTGGTTTATATTAAAAGAAAGAAAGTATTGTAAATAATATTTTATGTCATTGTCCTTTCCTTCCCTGAAATGTATATTAACAGCAAAAACAAATATTTACATTTTAGATGCTTACAAACTTTTTGTTAAAATATTTCAACTAAAAAAGGTGTATTTAGCATTAATAAGAAAAAAAATATTACTGTTTCTTTTATTATTTTGTACTTTCTTTCCAATAGAACAATCAAGCTACTTTACAAAAGCAAGAACAAGTCAATTTCAGACATTTTTATCAATAAATAAAATTATTTGAAGACTTAGTCTGACTGCTCATTTGAAATTAAGAAGCTTAAGTTGAAAAGTTTTGACACTTATAAATTACTGGAACCAACCAATCTAGATTTTTGAACTAAATAGTAAGCTAACATTGCCTGGTTATAAAAATTTGGGTACAAGTGTAATTTACAGTTCAATACATATGTCTCTCAGAGTTGACTTGCTACCCAATACAGAATTTCAGAAACTGGAAAGATTACTTTCTCGTCCATTGTTGTATCTATGTATGTATATCCAGGGATCTAAAGGGATAAGACAACGACCAATGAATTTATGTACATCCCCCATGATGATACACAAAAGTACCCCTTCTTTAGATTACATTATTGGTTGAAACGTTTGGACACTCAACTGTAAGAAAGTCTCCAAGGTTGTTAAGCCAACGATTAAGAACAAGATTTTGGGGACTAGTGTAAAAAACACCCCAATAACCCCTCCTCCCTGATATCTGTTACCAGGATATGACCACAGGGTAACCAATACATCAAAATATACACACAAATATAAATACAAATCAGGGATCTAAAGGGATAAGACAATGGCCAATAAATTTATGTAAATCCCCAACGATGATAAACAAAATTACCTCTTCTATAGATTACAATTATTAGTTGAAACTTATTAAACCGACCAATCAAAGTTCAATAAAAGTTCCAAAGTTGTTAAGCCAAGGAATAAGAATACATTATTATAAAACTTTGGGGACAAGTGTAATAAACAGCCAAATGTGCCCTCCCTCCCTGAAGGGTGTCCCATCATCATAGCATAGTACACCTCAGGTTGATGTGGTTAGTATAGCAGCAAGGATTGTGAGACACCGTCACAATTCTAAGCACACGTCCATCTCTAGCCCCCTTATCACCTCCCCCTCCCCTCTTTATTTTCATCTCTTTAAATAAAAATGTTTGAAGAACAGGGCTGACAACACTAAGAAAAAAAAGTCCACCAAATCGAAGGGATAATTCAGGATATGACAATCGACGATAAATTAATCTACATCTCCAATAATCATAAACAAAAAAATGACACTAGTAGGTTGCAATAAACCAATCACAATTCAATAAAAGTTCCCAATGTTTTTGAGCCAACTTTGGGTACCAGTTACGGTCCAATGTCCCCTCCCTACATGAACAAATCGACTAAAAGTTTCTAGAATGTTCATAAAAGTTCCATATATATTGATTTACAATCTGTAACTTAAGCTTATTGTTTCTATTATCAATTATGATAAATTAACCTAACCCTATCTAAAATCTTTATTTTGTATGATTTTAACTTTGAAGTTGGACAACATGTCAATAGATTTTTTTTTAAATGACTAAAGGCCAACATTACACAGTACAAACTTTAGACTAAACAAACAAAAACGATAGATTTTTTTTACAAAAATACTTTTTTTATCAGGAAGGGATTTGACTATAAATTACACTTGTACCCGTCAGGGAGGGTGGGGACATTTGGTTGTTTATTACACAAGTCCAAAAAAGTTTTATGATTAATAACGTTTTCTTATTCGTGGGCTTAACAACTTTGGAGGCTTTTCTTGAATTTTGATGGTTAATTTATTTAGTCCAAACGTTTCAACCACTATTTGTATTCTACAGAAGGGGTAATTTTGTATTTTGTCATTGGGGATGTATATCAATTTTTATTCATTTAAATCCCGAAGTACCAGTAGTTTTGAAACCACGTTATCTTATTTGTCAGCTAAGGAAATATGGGGATTTTTTATGTAATATTTTGGTTAAAGACCCAAAGATTTCTATGCCTTGCATTAAAATTGTCCTTGTTTTTCTAATCAATATTTTTTTTTCTATGTGTATTACATAAAAGTCTTCAAACATCAGACATAAAATCTAAATTTAGATAAAATTTGCTTAAACTTGTCAATTCGCGTATAACAGTCATTCCAAAATTAATGTGTGTTCGTATGTATGTTTATCAGTTCCTACCTCTAATTTTTTTTGTCAGTAGCTTTAGATTAAATAAATACTGAATCGATTAAATTCTTCCTTTTAGGATAAGTTCTGGGGTTGGTTTTAAGCTATTTATTTTTCGATTTAATTCTTACCAGTTTCTAGTCCTAAAACCTAATATAATTTTTCTTTTTTTTCAACTATTTATTCATTTTTTAATGTTGCTACTCGTTGAAAAATCATCCTTGTTTTAATAATAAATGTATTAATGTCTAAAAAGTCTTTAAAAATCAAAATTTCCTTTAATGCATTTAACTTAATTTAATCAATTTTAAATTGATATTTTGCTAGACACATTTATTGACTTTTAAAATGTTCAAAGATTTAATTCTTACATCAGATATTAACTAGGGATTTTTAGGGACAAGAGAATGGATGATAAATTGGCATACATCCCCAAAGATGATAAACATAATTGCCCCTCTATAGGTCAAAATTATTGGGATCGACCAATCACAATTCCATAAATGAACCAAAGTTTTTTATCCAACGAATAACATTACGTTGGTTAAACAACTTTAGGTACTAGTGTAATTTACAACGTCGCAACATTCGAATACCTTATTTATAAAGCAGCAACGCTACAAAAAAAAATAGAAATCTGTAATGATATCAGATATGATCATTGATAGTTAGTTAAAAGTCAAATTATTGAGTTTAATCTAATCTAATTGAAATATTTGGCTTAATTAACCAACTAATAATACGATAAACCGTATTAAATTTTGGTGTATTAGCTACGGATGCACTCCAGATCAAGGCAGTGTATTAAAGTAGACCTATAGCTACCACCTATTTTGTTTAGTAAAGAAACAGAATTTCTATAATCTAAGGATTTAGTGCTATTAGTACTGGAGTAGTTTATTTATATCAACCTAATTAAAAGTAGTAATATGTTTGTTATTCGTTATAATCTAACAAACCACTGAACCTATATGGTTTTCCTTAACAGTGAAGCTTCACATAGGTCCTCTGAAGGTTATAACTATTTTGGGGGAGGGTACCACCATCCTCTAAAGAGAAATCATCCCTTGTAAAAAAAATCATCCCTTGTAAAAAAAAATCCTTCGACTTCTTTCCCTATCTTCACAAAAGTGCCCTTAGAGGCCTATAGGGGCGTAGCTGCTAAAACAAACTATAATACTCCTACCCCCTTTTAATTTGCTAACAACAGCTAGCTGGGTATAAAAGATGCGCCACATCATTGTTATAACTATAATACTCCTACCCCTATTAATTTCCTAACAACAGCTAGCTGGGTATAAAAGATGCGCCACATCATTGTTATAACGGATATCCGACTCAAAGATCACCACTGGGCTGCAAATCATTTCGGATAATGCTCCATGTTAAACATCGAGACATTGTGTTGACATTCAAACTCATACATTTATCATTAATTGTCACGATTAAAATATTGTTAACGTAAATATTATTACACTAGTCCCCAAAACTTTTATAATAAAGTTTTCATATTCGTTGGCTTAACAATTTTGAGGACTTTAATTGAATTTCTATTGGTTGGTTCATTAAGTGTCCAAACGTTTCAACCACTAATTCAACGCTAATCTAATAAAAACGATAAGATAACATAGAACAAAAATGTTAATGAAAAAGTTCAAAATATAAAAACGTTAAAAAATGTTAAAAATCCGAAACAAGTTTTTACTATGAAGTGTGTTTTTAAAAGGAAGAGCATATTAGAATCAGAATTTTTAAACAGTAAATTGCACAAAGATAGATAGATACATTGTTATAATTTCAAGAAAAAATGGTGGAATCAAAATTTAACAGGTATAGTCAATAAAGAATTTAATACACCTTTATCATGAGATAATCAGATTATGATTGGTTGGTTCCAAACTTTTTAACCATTAATTTTATTTAACATCATTGGAGATGTACATAAACATATCGTCCAATGTCCTAACCCTTACGATCCCTGTAATAATCAAGAGCCAATTAGGAATTCTTATGGTTCTTGTTATTCTTGTTTAATAAAATCAAAATATTAAAAACATCCCAAAATGTTAAAAGTTTGTAAGTTGCCCTTTTCATTGTATCGCATACCAAGCTACATATATGTATATGTATTGTATACTATATAGATAGTAGAATGTATTTATTGTATAATGTACATGTACCATTTTATATCCATAAGCGTGTTTTTTAATGAAAAACTTTTATAAAAACCTTTGTCCCTAGCAATTAGTATATATGAAAAAGAATCTAAAGGCATTTAACAGGAGTTTTTAAGGGATAAGAAAGTAGACGATAATTGGAAGTACATCCTAATTGCGATAAACCAAATTCCCCCTTTTGTAGGCTAAAGGTTTGGACACTAAAGGTTTGTAGAAACCAATCAAAATTTAAGAAATGTAAGTTTTTTAGCCACTAATGAGCAATCGCCTATAGAAAACTTTTCTGATCCTTAATTTAACCAAGAGGCAACCCTTTGGGCCCTCCCCCCGTCTAGCAAAGGCAAAGATGAAAGAATGCGATTCTAGCCAGAAGTATCTATATGGTGTATATATGACAAACCATCTTTGGGGTGAGGGATGACACATACGTATATACAGATAAGGGAGTTCCCACCAACTACACAATTCTTAAAGAATATTTGTAGCAAATTTGTGTAAAATCTACTGACTTTGAATTTAATATTTGTTATATGCTTAATATTTCTTATGCTGATTATGACAAAAAGATCCTATCATTTACTATAACTGTATTAAAGTTCACTGTTTTTTTCCTAGTAAAATATGGTAAACATTTTATTGCCCATCTAAATATGGACTTACTTATTACTTAAAACTGTTTTCAAAGTTCTCGAATAAACCCAAATAACGTTGTGGAAAACATTTTATTATTTATTCTAAAACAATTTTGGGTATATTGAATGAACAGCACTTTTAATACAAGATGAGAAAAGGGAACAGTAGAAAAAAAGACATGGGGGTGAGGAAAGAAAAGAGAATGGGATAAAAGGATGAGAGGCAGGGGCATGGGGTACCGCAAGGATGCCACTAAGACCTTGAGTTGTTTCATAAAACATTTTATTCATAAAATCCTTACAGGCGCATATTAAAAAGAAATATATGCAAAACAATAAAAAGAAACAAATGAATGACATCTTTTTTCAAAAAAATTCTCTAAAGATTTGTGAAGAAAAATTTACTTCATTTAATTTTTCTTGTTGAACTTCTAAAATATTTAAGAACAGTTATCTTTAAATGTTCAAAAAGAAACTTAATAAATATTCTAAAATAAAACTATTTGAGCTGCTTCTCTTTTTTAAAAGCGAAGCTTTTCTATAATTAGGGTCGGTCCGTCAGTCCGTAACGGATAGCTTTTTTCGTTAATTTAGGCATGTTAGAATTGTCCTATCGATTTCAAATTTTGCATGGTGATTCCTTTAGCAGTTAGGTACGATTTAGAAAGCGTAGCAACTCTATAAT
>LS056312.1:0-12566 GCA_900241095.1 Acartia tonsa
GTGGGGCGGGGGGGGGGGGGGGGGGTGCCCGAGGGGGAGTACTCAAATTTTCAAAATTTAAAAAAAAATTTCTAAGAGGATAATACTCAAATGTAAATATATATATGAAATTGTAATAATTTAGTATATGATGTAAAAGTTTGAAAGAAAAAGTAAAAAAAAACAGAAAATTTTATAATGATATTTAATAAAATATATTGAGCAAACAAAAGTTATTTATTATATCTTATTAAAGACAGATTAAAACCAGTTTAGTTAGCCCTGAGGGCCCAAGGCTAACAGAACTTAACTGGTATTGTTTTTATTTTTGTGTTCGTGGAACATTGTCTGTAATACGATGCTATATGTAAATGATTTTTTAGTATGACTGAAAACCGGTTATATTCCGGTGGATATTAATCTGCTCCGAAGCAATACTGGAAAGCTAATAGTTGGCTGTCTAAATACTAGTTAGACTAAAAAACAGAATAATAACAATACCTCAATCATTGATTGCTTAATTTTTTTATATTTGAAAATCATAGCATGATCTTCATGTTTATTATCCTTGTGGCCAAATTCAAGATGTCTTTTTATGTATTCCCTGAAAATAATTACTGTTAATTATTGATATATTCAATTATGAAAACTATGAATACTTTGACTCATTTTTTCTGGTATATAATAAGATATGAATGAACCCCCACTTATTGAACCACTACCATGGCGCAACACATAGCACATCCGGTTGTAATTGGGTAGGTAACAGGTTCGAATCTATGCTTGACACCACGTCATAAAAAAAGAAGTTTAAAATATTGCTGCTATGCCCGGTGCATGACATTAAAAGTTACAGTAGAGGGAATGCTTTGGCCCAAAACAGGCGCAATTCATTACCATGCATAGTTAGGTTTCCCAGACAAAGGTCGTGCAATCAACGAGTTGATTAAATTGTAATATCTCAATATTTCTATAAACTTTGATCACCTTTTTGATCATCCAGCTTACATTTGTTACAATGAAATTTCAAGGAATCAAAACGTTACTCAAGTTATCTAATAAATAATATATTGATAAGCTATCAGAAATCAAAGCACTCCGGATCGAACAACAAGTTTTAATGTAAACTATTGTTAATGAAATTTCATTGTAAGAGATGTCAGCTGGGCAATAATGATTGGTATCAAAATTACCTGAGAGACACAGCTTGATCCTTGTATGGATGTATGTAAATATAATTACTTTTCTTGCTTTCATCCTAAAATAATAAACAAGGATGACAACATAAGTTGCAAAGCACGAAATATTGGATATAATGACAAATTGATTTGTAGAGCAGATTTTCAGTGGCCATACAAAAGGAAAGGAAAGTGAGAGAGAAAAAATCTTTATAAACAACTAATCAATATGCCTTTTGTAACTTGACCGACATACCATGTAAGATGAATACTAGTTAATGATGTCTTTAAAAGTTCAATTTCTATCTTTAAGGTGGAACCTATTAAAATTGACTCAGATTAAGAAAATAAAAAATTAACCAATGAGAGGCCACTATAAATTTTATCATTGATCAATTACAGTGTATACTGGCCTCTCATTGGTTATTTTTTCTGACGTCATAATCTGAGTCAGCTACTTTTGCTAGGTTCTTCAAGGTGCAGCAGAAAAAGGTACTTTTTTCCCATACTTGGTAAATTGAATGTAAGTAATTTTATAAGTAGTTAGTTGTGGATATATATAATTTCAAAGATCTTTGTTTATCTTGATGGAGTAATTCATAAATCACAAGAAACCTACCAGATCTTGAATCCTAATGTGACCAAAAGCATAGCATTTGTTACATTTAGAAACAATGTCTTCTACAACTATCAAAACAACAAGATGTCCATCTTCGGTGGCTAAAATATTATATATATGTTTTTTTCTTTATAGACTACTTGTGGCTTCGCCCCTGAAGATGTGGTTGAGGGTTTGGGAGTCAATTAATTTACAAAACTGATCACTGACTTTATTTAATTTTTTCGGGGGTTGGGGAATTTTCATTTGTGGTCTCAGACCCCAGGAGAAAATCTGTTTCACCATTAGCAAGATCTTAATGAACAAACGTACTAACGGACAAACAAACATTGATAAATAGCTGAAAAAATGCAAAAAAACTCTATAATTTGTAATTGGAATGGCATTAAACATTATTTTAAAATCAAAAGGACACAAATTATATACCATTCTTGCAGAGAAAGAGAGCGAGGACAATGGGCTGTTTATTACATTAGACCCAAAGTTTTTATGAAAAATGCTTTCTTATTCGTTGGCCTAACAACTTTTGGGACTTTGATTTTTTAATTCATTGAGTTGAATCGTTTTTGTGTATAATCATTGTACATAAATTTTTAGGCAATTGTCTTATTCCTTTAGATCCCTGCCAGCAAACAAGATCCTACTTGGAAAAATAACTTTCTTCTTTGCAAATAGATTATGTCCAGCTGCTAGTTGAAATCTACTGTAAGTGTAAAACTCTGAAAATATAATTTATATTTCTTATAAAAATGTTGATTTCCAATGGTTAAATATTTAACAGGGTTCGGCATCCTTTACAATTTAAAAAAAAATCAGATGGAAGTCTGAATATTTAACGATCCCTCTTCAAAAAAAAAAAATCAAACTGAAGCTTAGTCTTGGTAGACGCGCGTCTGCAGAGACCTAATATTTGATGATACATAATTCAATTTCATGAAACAAGAGATGACATTTTTTGACGATAGAATTTCCCAAAGGAAAGCTTTATGTAAAGAAATTTAACATTTTCTAACTTTCACATAAAAATGTAAACATTTTCTTGTCAATAATGTGGTAGGAATGTTCAAGCAGCGTGTTATGCTAATATTTTCCTGATTAAGAAATTAAGACAATTATGAAATATCGTTTTACCTGAAACAAATCCTTCAGCTTCCCTGAAAAGGGCCAGGTGCATGTTCACATTCCCTTCAGGAAAATGGAGCTTTACTTCACTTCCACTGAAAAACAAACTTATGCCAAAGGATATATTTACGAGTAATTTTTTTTATAGTGAAGCTACTCTATAATTCACTTTAAAATAAGCGCATCTTTTCTATACATTAGTTAGTCTGTATGTCTGTACGTCAGTGACGCGTGAAAAGAATTTATTAGAGGTTTCGTGATTTTAATTTAGTTTTTTTTAATTACATTTTTTTGTCCATGTTTGTTTGTCTGTCATGCTTGAAAGACATAAACGTATATTCAAAGGTTTCTTGATGTTTATTGATTTTTTTGCATATACTATCTCTATCTTTTCCTTGTTTCGACAACTGAATATCTGTTTTATAACTTAATTTGCCTGTTTGTCTAAATATATCATACTTTTATTGTGCATTGCCATGGATGATGTTATTCTTTTGGCATATATCTTAAGCAGCATTTAATTATAATGTCTTCCCTTTTTTTTCTTTGACATGGATTAGTTTTAGGTGTGTTAATCAAATACTGTTGATTGGTGGGTAATGCTCTAACTTTTCAACCAATAAGTTTAATCTAACGAAAAGTAAAATACTTACGCAAAATTGAGACAATGGTACAAACTTCCTTTATCTTCTTCTGGAAGATTTCTAAAAATAAAAATGGAAATTAAGATGATTGAGTGGATCAAAACATTTTAGATAATCTGTATCTCTATGCTAGGTATTGACAATTATGATTAGAAAATAAGTCAAGCAAAATAACGATGCTTGTCTATATGTCTGTCTGTCTATCTATATGTACAATTAGGGGGGTTTTCTCTTGTTTCTTGCAGTAACTCTTGCGATTTTTGGTTTCCATATCATTGGTTTTAGCTTTGCAACTAATTAATTATCGGGTGAGTACATACATAGGTGCCCCGTTTAGATAACCGTCATTCATATTCTGTGCACATAATTAATTAACAATACCTCAATTGGTCTGGTGTTTCATAAATTTTGAGAAGATCAAAGAAGTTTAGATTATAAGCATCTAAAAGTTGACCATGCTCGTTCAAAACTGCAGAGTCCCTCCAGTTGGCAGGGAAGTCTAAAATTAAGGTATAAGACAAGATGCGATTAATTAATGTACTGTTCCAATTATGATT
Source organism: Acartia tonsa (assembly GCA_900241095.1). Taxonomy (NCBI): domain Eukaryota; kingdom Metazoa; phylum Arthropoda; class Copepoda; order Calanoida; family Acartiidae; genus Acartia; species Acartia tonsa. The sequence continues at coordinate 4,100 of LS056312.1, forward strand.
GATAGACTTGTCCCTATATTTCAATTATTTGTTGACAAGTTTTGGACAATTAAGGTTCTTGTAGCCAAATTGAAATTTGATAAATTACACCTCATTTGAAGTGAAGAGATGGTGTTTATAATACTTTTTGTATCAAGATATTTTATTTTTCCAATGTCCTGTCTCCCCTATAATTATACCTGATTAACGTTTAGCTATTCTATTGTTGACATTAAGGCCTGAATCACATTAGATGTTAAAAAAGGAAATCAATAATCTCACTATAATAAATACTACATACTCCATATAATCTAATTAGAATGTATTCCAAGTGAAATTAATCTTCAGAAAACAAACCATTTATGTTAATAATTACCATAAGTTTTAAGCAAAACTTGATCATTAAGTAGGCTTTTGTCTTTTGTAGATACCTTGTTCAATAACTTTGGCCTTCCCCTAAATTAGATATTAAAGTACAAAATTATTAAATTTTTTCTTTTTTAAGATCTCTGTATAGCTCTTAATACATAGGATTAATTCTTAAATCAATGATGTTTGGTTTTATTCCTACAGTATTATGTTTTGCAGTAATTTTCTACATTTAAAATCACGAAACCTTTCCATATTGAAATAAAAATAAAATGAACTTCGTTTGAAATAAGGATACAAACATCCATAACTAACATAGCCCACAAAGAAAACAGTAAACGCCATTTTTTCAAGATTATCCAGGGAAAAGGGAATGTGATTCTGACAAACAATTCTAAAGGAAAATTTCCTCACAACCCACTTTTCTTTTTTCTCCCCGGCCCTTCTTACCCCACTTTCAGTTACGTCAAAAAGTTATACTCCAACTTTACCCCAACAAAATATCAAATTCAATTGGAATTAGATGTAGATGGCTGAATAGCAGCCCTTGAAAATTATCAAAATCTTCAATTATATTCAATTCACATTACTTGCCCTTAAATTTATAGTATATCATACTGGAAAATGAACGGACAGACATTGTGAATGATAGAGTAGCTTTATAGTTATGTTTAAGATACTTACAAATGAAATTTAGCCAGACTTTCCCAAGACTCTTGAAACTCAAGCAAAAAGTTGTTCTCATCAGGCCTAAATAATAAATTTCCTTTTTAAAAAGTACCAGGATGTCTGTGTATCAATGTTTCTGTATGTGAGCTCATTGCTAGATTCAAATGGTTCTCGCTATAACAGTGTAGCTTCTTATTTGCCCATGTAAATTTTAGGAGTCTTCTCTAGAGGGGTAGCCGCTAGTAATATATAAAAGTAGTAAGGTTTATTTGTTAGTTAGTGTACAGAACCTATTAGATATTCATTTTAGGAAAGAATCACACAGGGCAGGATATGGTTCAAGGCTATTCTATTTTTGAATATATATCTTTGGATTGTTTGAGTCTATTTTACTCCTCTTACGCCCCTATATGATAGAAACGCAGCAAATAAGGATAATGTCCGTTCATAAAGCTGAAGTGAAATAAAATTTCCATGCTAAAATTGTAACCTTGATTTTCCTGGTGGCTTTGTAAGTTAGACCTATAAAGAATCTTATAACCAATGAGCAATAACTCCAAGTCTTTTGTCCGTAAATATCTTTACAACAAAAGATAGGCTGCTGAAATTTATTTTGATGATTTTTAATGCAAATTAAGTCAATGCAAATAATGTGATTACCTTAATTAATTTATTATTCCTTTATCATGTACTCTAATAAAGTGAAACTTGTAGCTGACAAATATAATCCCCTCATCCACTTCCTTTACCCAATCCCCTACCCTCCTGACCAATATGTGATGTCCATGTTAGCAACCTAAATTGACAACGTTTTTTTTCTGTTATAACATGCACGCATATTCTACATCCAGTCTTACCTCAAAGTATTAACATAATAATGTTGAAAGTCCTTGTTTAACTCCGCTAAAGTTTGAGCAAGGTTCTTCTCTATGTCGTCTTCTTCCTAAAATTTAAAGATAGTCAAATGTCGTCTTTGTATTAAAGAAATTTGTGGGAATTAAAAAATAGAACTATTACAATAAATACAGACAACTACCTAGATCCAGTGTTGGGTAATTTGTTCATATGCTAGCACTTCGATTTAATCCTTTAATCAAAGGGTCCACAGATGCGGACACACATTTATTTAACCCTTTCCCCCTATATTGTTTAACTCTAATACTATTACTATGAAAAGCCGGCCATTAAAAAATAATAAAAAAATAAACAATACCTTTTTAAGAGGGTGTAAATAGTCGGATGGAATATAACCTCTAAATCCTGTTGTAAACTTTTCTACATAACACCAATCCTAAATTTTAAATTAGAAGATTTTGTATTATAAAAGAAAGTCAAATGGGAGAAAATATAGTTGCAAAATTTCATTTTAAGTGTTCTTGTATGTCTATCCTCCAGTCTGTATAATACAAGGGTGGCCAATTTACATTACTTAATCTTCACCATATAAACATTTGTTAATAAACAAAAACATTTCAACATTATTTTTTTTGAATTTAAAAAATCCTCAAAAATTTATCTTTACCTTTAAGAAAGGAAAGGGAAAATCAAATCTGTACGGTCATGAAAATCCTAAGTTACACTCAAACAGACAGACAGAACAATATCATGTTACTTTTATACAAGGATTGTACCTTATTGACAGTTTTGAGAACCGCCACCTTGTCTCCAGGTAGAAAATACGGGTCCCCAGGTCTTTTACCATTCACTCCAGATACATCTAAAAACAGTGTTGGGGGTCGGTTTCCTTCAAGAAGCCTAGTCGAGCAAAGAAAATGCCATCCTATTATTTTGGTTAGTTTCTTAAAGGGCAGGGGCTATGCATAACAAAAGCAAATTTGAAAAATAATAAATAGTTATCCTTGTAAATTCTCAAAAAAAAAAATAACTAGCAATAACTAGGGGTAACATACCTCATTATAGTTATAATCTTTCCTTAGACCAATAAGAAGCTTCATTGTAAACAAGAGCCAGATTGGTACAGCAATTAGCGATATTATTCGGTACTGACTAACAGACACATAGACAGACAAACATCATGTTACTTCTACATAAGGATTTACCCTGAAAAAGAAATTTGACAACCATACAATTATTCTTATTTTTATTACATGGCTTCGGTAACTTTTTATCCACCATTTTTCTATGATTACTTCTAAAATTTTATTAACTCATTAAATGGCTTACTAATAAAAAACATTTAAATTTTACTGGAAAAAGGCAAGTTCAAAAGTAAATAAGGAAAGTTAAATTCCGAAAATCACGAAACCTTTTGTTTAAATATATACTTTGATTTTGCTTATATTAAATCAAACTGTATTGAAAATGAAAATTATGTAAAATTAGTCTAGTTATTTATGTATCAACTTATTAACTACTCTTACTAAAATGATTAATAATAAAACATATTTCCTTATCAACTAAAATTTGGTTTCCTGTTATTTTCTTGATATCATGATATCTTGAATTCTTGATACAAAAAGGCAGAACACAAAAATAAGCATATAAAGAATGTCCATTGTAAATTTAAAATGATCACCTTAGGCTTATACTTTGTCATTTAGCATGATCCTTTAGAATTTATTAGGCTAGCCTAGTGGTCTAAGAAAGTGAAACCATAAACTCCAAGCCTAAAAAATTATATGTGAAAAAGCTTACTTTATTGTAGAGTAGCTGGGATCAAAATATTATTATAAAATTTTTTAAAAAAATTTTATAGCTTTTTTACAAAACCTTTGTTCAGATTTTTTATTACAGAATACATCATTATACTTCAATGTTTGAAAATATACAACAAGCTTTAATATCTAGAAAATCCAGGTAAGACGTCGAATTTACTGGCCGAGCTTCGTTCTACGCCAGTGACAATCTTGTTATTCAGCTTCATCCAGGTTCACTGAGGGATGGGGCGATTCTATTTCATCTTTTTGGTCAATATCAGCTTAATACGAAGGGTCTTGCTGGCGGCCATTTTGGCACACTTGGTTCTGTTTCTCTATTTTTCTTATATGACTGTTTTTAATGAGTTTCGCTTTCATAGATATTGTCATTCTTATTTTAATATTCGAATAATATATTCTTTTCTAAAATTAATTGAGGCTTAATTTATCAAATTGTCAAGTTTTGTAAAAATTCAAATAAATGTTTAATATTTGTGTAATTTATTCAAAATTATTCCAGAATATTCCAATTTGTCGGATCATTAATTTTCAAGGAATTATCCTTTGGGATACAATATTTTTTTTTTTTTTAATAATAGGGTTCTGACAAAATTTGTTTATCTTTACATTTTAGTCAATTTAATTGTTCCACGCAAAGAAAAGTATCATTAAATTACAAAAGCTTTAACAATAGAAATAGCTGTTGCTTTCACTTAATAAATATATAGTATAGATGTATAACCCAAACAACTACCTGGCCCAAGTGGTGGGAAACGTTTTCGTCTGCTCTAGCTAATTGCTTTCTGTTCCTTCAACTTGGATGAGTTAATATTTCCAAAGCTATTGGCAGATATTAAAAGTCACAATTGAAAGTCGGGAAAGGGTCCCTACCCCGTTAGATGAGTTACATATAGCTCGTGCCCCCTCTTTTCTTCCAATCTAATTTTTACTCAAACTTTGACTTCCAAACTACCATTCCCCACCATTTATTTTTAAAGTTGGTTACTTTTCTTTCAATAAAAAATGGTAAGTGTACTTTTAGAACATTTCAACAACAGGTTGATTAGTTTTTCTTTGAAAATTTTGGAACTAGCCCAATTTTTCAAATATTTGAAGGTGAATGTGTTATAACAGTTTAATTACGTAGAATAACAAATTACTTGTTGTTTTATTCCCTTTTATAGTTCAGTTTTTAAACATATTCAACTTTTTTAGTCTTTGCATAAACCGCTCGACAATTATTATGAAAGTTTAGCTATGGTACAAGCAGGGACGTCCAAGCCTTTTATTTTGAGGGGGGTAAAATGAGGGATTTTAAAGGTTTGAGGGGGTTAATCTAATGTATTTTTAAAATTTGAGGGGTTTCAAAGTTTGAGGTGGGTAAACTCTCCTTTGCCCCGAACCTTGAATGTCTTTGGGTGCAAGGACTGTTTCATGCCATTTGGAGAATGGACAACCCCACAACCCCTAAAGCCGAAACTACAAATATCTAAAAATAGTCAAGTATGACTCAACCTTATAAGAATCTAAAAAAATTTTTTTTTCTCTATTATTCCTACCCTTTAGAAATGACCGTTGTTTATGTTGATTATCATTGCAGCAATAATCTACAATTGTTTTTTTTTAGATGGTGTTGAAAAATTCGAACAACTCCTTTTTCTTAAACAATTCTTAAATATATTTTTAAAAACCGATTAAACATGAGTCACCCAAAAAGTAAATCCCTTTTGTCTCTAAGAAAATTGTCTCGCGCACTGAGTATAAAAATATACAATATTTTTACATTCAGTGCGTACAAAATAGCCAATTTTTCGCTGGTTATCAAAAATATAATTAATTAATTATGCTATGTTTTTTTGAATACCTAGAGAGAAAGAAGAGACACTATAATCTAAACATTTTTTACTAGAGGAAAAGTCACAATACAAACAGAAAAATAAGAATTAAAACAAATCTTCAAAACATTTAGCTTAAATTTGTCTACTTTTTAACAATTTTCTAAAAACACTTAATTTAGTACTTGATTGGAATAATAATAATTTCAGGGCGACATGGGACAGGTATATCCTTCCTTATAAAAGTACAAGGATAAATGCGTCTTTATTAGGAGAGGTTACCTACCACCAAGCCTCCCAAAAAAATAGCTCATAGAAAAAAAAGGCTCCACAAAACTTAAAATCTAAAATTGAAAGTGAGTGGTTCGACATCCCCGTTAGGATAGGATAGGCCTGTCTTTAATTTAAATATGAAGAATAGTAGGCATAAACAAATTATCCTTTCTGATACAGAAAAGATTTCGGGAATAGTCCCTATCGTGGCAACGCCCCTTAAGGGGCGATTCGTCGTATTTTTAAAATGGATTTTAATAGGTTATTTTAGGTTAGGTTAGGTTATATTGGGTTAGGTGATTGCCCCACAGTCTTAGGCAATTAGCCCTGCATGGTTAGAGCCCCCTGCAAGGGCTAGAAATAGGAGAAAAGCTACTGTGAAAAAAAAACTAAGTTGCCACGAAAGGAACTATACCCAAGTTTTCACTTAAAATATCCCTTTCTATTGTAATTTCACGGTGTTGTCTTACGTGACCCAAAAGGGCGGGGCGGGGGGTGTTTATACACAGATTTCAAGAGCAAATATGCCGTTTTTCAACACAGTACCTTGACGAACTCAGAAACCCACTTAGTTTTTTTTTATTAAATTAAAAAATTGAGAGGGAGGGGGGCTTAGTTTTGTTTGTTTGTTTAATTCCTTTAGGTAGTGGAATAGTTCGGGCACTGATGGTATGGGCCCCGCAGGGTCAGGGCCTCTAAACAGGGTAGGTTAGGCATAAAAAAAATACCCCTCCATTCCCTTTTTTGATTTATTGCAAATTGTAAACTCTTATTGCCTTATTTTTACAAAATAATAGTCCAAAAGCTATTCAACCTTTCACGTAGATATTTTATTTTTGTGTTATGATGTAAGAATACCAAAATAAAATTGGGGAAAAACCTAATGTTATTTTTGTCCTTTGAAGCAGAATTTATTACTATTAGATCATTTATTCCATTTTTAGTAGAGAGGTTACTCTACAAGTCTTTTTTTAAGTTGTAAGGTCCTTAAATTTATGTGAATATTGCAATCGTGATGTTATGTAATGGGATACTATTTTGTCTTTTTTTCATGCAATATTTTTATATTTAGTTAAGTTTATATTTATTGGAGACATTGTATTTTGTATTTTTAAGAGTTAATATATTAATTTTTTCCAGTGACGTTGTAAAACTAGTATCACACAAACGGCATTAATTTTGTCATGGGTAAAATAAGAAAAAATTAGAAAAGAAGGAATTGAGCTGCCCCCTAAGTCAAATGATTAAAATTTTGCCTTAAGTAGATGGTTAATATTACGGAAAAGAAAAGTTATTTATGGCATCGTATTATAGACAGCTTTCCGTGGATATTAAAAGTGAAAATTATTAGGTTATTTCCAGTTTTGTTAGCCTCAAGGGGTCCCAATTCCGGGCTATCAAAACTGGTATTAATATTTTTATTTTATTGTACGTAGATACGCATATGATTTAATACAATATACGTTTTTCCAGTCGTGTTTAGAATTTGTTCTAATTAAGCGGATATTAATTGGTTTTGAAGTCGTACTGGAAATGTGGTGAAGATTTTAATTTATGCATCGTTGTCCCCTCCCTCAGAAAAAAAACAGTTTTAAATATGTGCAAAAGGCGTGTTAACTATGAAACATAATCGTACTTGTTTATACGTATAATCAACATTATTTTAAAGGGATCAAAATACGATTAAAGTAATAGAATTACAGTATTACTTTTTTTAAGGGAAATTAATCTAAAAGCCTGATCATAGAAAAACGAAGTGGCGGGTTTCATCGTATTTTCACATTTGATTTTAGGTTAGGTAAATGTTAATGATTGCCCCGCAGGTTAGAGACTTCTGCAGGGGCTATAAATAGTACACACGAACATAACAGCGAAAAAAACTTGAAAAAAGGGATGGAGTTGGGGTCATGTAAAGGAAACGAAGTTGCGGGTTTCGTCATATTTTCAAAGTAGATTTTCTCTTATTTCTAGCCCTAACTTACTTAACCTAACCTAAATAACCTTTCTAAAGCTAAAAATTGTTAATGTTGTAACCAGAATCCTAGGGATAAGACATCTAGCGATAAATTGTAAAACAAGCCCCAATTATGCAGAGCCTTTTTTAGATTACAATTAATGGTGGAACAGTTTAAACATTGAATGGTTGTTGTACAACCATCTCTCTCTCTCTCTCCTTTATTTTTCTAACTAACTCATTTTCATTCTCGTCTTATTTGATATTTATATTATGCCAAAATATAAAAGATATAAATGATTAACATTGCTGTATGTCAAGTAAAATATGTTCAAACTATCTTTATATCCAGATAAATAGTTTTATTAGATAGGGACATGTTTCACTATAGAAAGATATGATAAACTAATACTATTGTAAATTTAGTTAAAACATTCTTGTTAATTCTTTTGTATTTATTTATTCTTTTTAATTGTAAAAAGAATTAAACTTAATCAGCTGTTATGTAAGATAAACGTTAAAAAAAGAGTGGGAATATTTAAAAAAAATTGTGAATATTCACATATCATTTTAAAATCTTTTAGTTTTAGATAATACTTAACTCTATCTTTGATAACCCTGATATATTATCAAAGAGACAAGTCTCTTGGGGCACTCTATCTATCTATCTATCTATCTATCTATCTATCTATCTATCTATATATCTATCTATCTATCTATCTATCTATCTA